>CAJPVJ010000892.1:0-19628 GCA_905397405.1 Oppiella nova
CCTGAATATCTTGATTGAGAGCCAACTCATACGTACAGAACGTCAGAGTAGTGGCCGTCGTCTCATACCCGGCTAAAAAGAAGACGATAGCCTGCGCCAGGATTTCATATTCAGTCAACTGTTTGTTAACCAAATTCACATTCAAAGCCTTCTTCTCACTTTCCAACTCTTCCTCTCCTTTACAATCAATTCATTATTAGTCTTAAGATATATTAGCAATGATTTCATACCTTCGTTTACATGATGTGATTCATGTATATCTGCCTCATCTCTAGTGATGTCTCCGTCCTTCTCGACATCCATAAGCAGTTGAATGAAATCATTATACTTTTGTTTACTCTGACGTCTGGTAGAAATGATCTGACGGGTGGTCTCTAAGAAGAACTCGACTCCAGTTTTATCCTTATTTCCGCCGAAAATTCTTTTCACCAAAAATGTGGGCAAAACTATGAGTGACAGTATTTTTATGATATTAAAATTAAACACTTTTCTAGCGTTTAATACGAAAGGACTGTCCAAATCGTTGTGAGCATTGGTCTTCGTGGCAAAGGCACACGTGGCGATCACATCCATAGTGTAGTTCCCGTACATATCCTTTATATTAATTTCTTTCTTATTTACTGCAAAGCCCTCCAAATGGCTCATAAAGTCTGTCAAACACTCTCTATAAGAACCTATGTAAAAGAAGTAGAAAGGCCTTCACTTACAGCCTGACCGATAGCTAGACTAAGAGAAGGTCAGTAGAGGCCATTGCAGTTGGTTTAAGAATGAGTATTAGCCCACGGCTCTGAAGTATGCCTGAATTCGTCGGTCAGTGAATATATGGAAGTCTTTCACTAAAATTGTTTTTATTAATTCCGGATCACATATAGTAAGCACCGGACTATTTCTCAGGTAATATCTGTGTTGCAAAGATTTTTAAAAATTATTAATTTTAATGGTCTATAATAATATATAAATTACTGTCTATACTATGTCTAATTGAATGTATAATTTTTAGATCTTTATAATACCCGTAAATCTTTCCATATTTGTTAAGCCAATTAATTTCTTGTAGGCCAACTCCCTATTACTTCTTTAGGTTCTCTAATGGTTTTTATCCATAACCAAAACCCGGTTGCTAAGGCTCAAAACTGGTTATCAACATCAAAAACCAATTTATGGACAAACATAATTTATTACTAAATTTATGAGTGTCTTTTTAAAAAAGATTTATGTAATAAAAAATAAATAACATTTTAAGTATAATATTTACCAATAAATTAAAGGTATGATAGAAATCAAACAAACGAATAACCAGGTTAAAATCATTGTAATTGAAAGCAGGCAAACTTTAATTAACAAAAATAATATTTTATAATGAAATATTTGACTTAGTTTGAATATAAAATATTAATTCCTTAAGTCCTATGTTATATAAACTAACAATTACAGTTAATCAGTACTATTTCATAAACATGTATTCATTCAAATGTTATCGGTTGTTTATTGTTCACAGCCTTGAATATTTTGATTAAATTTTTATATAAGCTACTTGTATAGAATTTATATAAAATTGCTTAATGGTCTGTAATACTCTGAGTGCACACATACTTGCATTCATATTAATGTATATTCATTGAAAAATTATTTATAGAATTTAAATTGAAAATTTCAAAATATACTTCACACTGAAATAGAGCATCTACTGTACTGTATGTATGTATTTAGAAATATCGGTAGTATAGTTAAAGGATAGACAGATAAGCAGTTAAAATTACAGCATAGTTGAATTATAAATAATACTATTCAGTGAATCTTAATATCAGTGTACTCAAGGTAATGTATGTCTGAATACTATTTGAATATCTTGCTGTACACTCAATACACCGAAAGAGTATATTCGGTGTAAGCATTTGAAGGCATTACATCATTATGTGCCTCAAGTGGTTTGTTTAGTTACCAACTAACTCATCAGATACCTTTTTGACACACACTCCCATTCAAAATAAATGTTTTCTCATTATTAACTTTAATTAAAATAAATATTATATACCTGAGAGGGGAGGCGTCTGGTATTATTGCATACGATTTCGGGACACATAAAATCATTGAAAATGACTTTTAATTGCCGGCAATATGTCATAGGATAAGGTAGATTTTATTTCATTTATAACATGTCTATTACCGGTACTATATATTACAAAATAAAGTTTTAACAATCATTGAATGCTATCATAAAATAGAAGTCCCGATGACTACCGTGTGGTCTATTCCGAGACTCACTTTGCGGACTACTGTGGGAACGCATACCTATTATACTATATATTACAAAATAAAGTTTTAACAATCATTGAATGCTATCATAAAATAGAAGTCCCGATGACTACCGTGTGGTCTATTCCGAGACTCACTTTGCGGACTACTGTGGGAACGCATACCTATTCATAAAAATACAAATATGGCATTAAATTCTGTTACGGTATACTGTATTACGGTATAAGTTGTATTTTAAAACATACTCTAAATGGGAAATACTGGTCGGCGTAGTGGCCCAGACCTAAGCATCCCTTAGTATTTTTACCCCACATGAAAAGGTCGCCCTTATCTACAATTTAAAAACAGAATTATAAATATTATTTAAATTATACATTCAATGAGTGCACGAACTGGTAATGGCTGCCAAATGGCTGAAAGAGGCCTCAACTTTCACTACTTTCACGTTTGGGTTGAACTCATTCGCACCAAACAGTGGCATCGGAAGCATTGTCGGTGTCTTTAACTGTTGCACTTTGGGACCCATTCCCAGGATACCAAACCCCCAAACGTACACATTTCCTAAATCTATACATAAAGTTACGTCATATCATTAATTACAGGTATATTCAGATTAAAANCCAAACAGTGGCATCGGAAGCATTGTCGGTGTCTTTAACTGTTGCACTTTGGGACCCATTCCCAGGATACCAAACCCCCAAACGTACACATTTCCTAAATCTATACATAAAGTTACGTCATATCATTAATTACAGGTATATTCAGATTAAAAATAATATACAAACCATTGACGAGAGCGCACACAGAGCCACCGGCGCATACATTAACCACTTTTCCCTTAATATTATTGAATTTAATATTTTTGGGAACATTTAGTTGTCTTTCACTGGTAATGGTCTGAAACTGTGAGTATTCAGAGTTACCCCAACAAAACACATCCCCTTTGTCTACACAAACATTTCAATAAATTGTTAGTGAAATATAGATTTAAAATAAATTCATTATAAAAACCATTTAACGCGAGCACAGAGTCGGCGGCACTCGACAGCTGTATAATCTTTTCGCCTTCAATATCGCCCTTCACTTTGATGGGTATACCCTCATTGCGATAGTGTCCTAACCCTGTCTGTCCGTCGGCGCCCCAACCGCACGAATAGACGCTTCCCTTTTCGGTGAGGAATAGGGTGTGATCCTGACCACAGACTACCTGTCCTCACAAGTAATCATATATTACACGCATGTCTTAACTGTGATAAAGCAAACCAATGCATACATCGATCACTTTGTCGTCAATCTCTTGAATTTGGTGAATACGTTGTGACGGGAAGTATACCTCGTTGTCAACTATGGGTCGTCCGCACTGTCCGAACGAGTTGTTCCCTAAACTGAAGACTACATCCAAACAAAGAATTCGTTGAGATTAGGGTTAATGCAGAGATTGTGGTGAATGTATGGCTAACTTTGTGAAGAACTGGTCACACATATGGTGTGCGATCGACCGCATGAGACGCGAACCACTCTATCCTTTTCACTGATGGGAAGTCTGATGGGAACCGGTTTGAAGAGACACATCAATGGCTCGCCTTTGGGACCGGGAGGCGACTGATAGCCTAACTGTGAGTCTGTATTAATACCACAACCGAAGAGCCGATGGGACGAGTCTTTGGCGACGGCTGCGATCACCTGAAAGAGTGTGAGGAGTGAAGCCAACGGACCAATTGGTGATCATGTGATCCAATGGTTACCGTAAACCCGAAGCCGGCGGACACGTCGACGACGTTGGTGTGGAGGTCGACGAAGTCTGACTTCATGGGTGCGCTCCGGGTCTCGACGGGTGGCAGAGGGGGGCGACCCTTGAATTGGACGCGTTGGATGAGCCCCAACCGCCCCAAAGCCCCGCCCCCTGAATACCCCCAGAAGTACAGCTGTTTGTGTCGTTTGGACGACAGTCGGTCTGAAGCCGTGTACTGAAAGACAGGCATCGCTTCCACCTCTTGTGGGTCCTGTCCTCGAGGTATGGCCCGCGCCATGAGTCGAGTGAACGTCAAGTTGTGGACACATTTGGCCACAGATTTCACACAAACTGTCCGTTTTGTCAGCATTTCGTTGTATTCACTCACAATTCACTACAAAATCAATGCATTTGTTATGAAATGTGGTAAACATGTGACCGAATGTAAACAGTATTCAATTGTAGTCATAAAAGGACCTAAATATTCGACAGGAATTTAATGCAGGATTTTTATGACTTGTATAGTTTTCTAGGTGAGACAATTTGTGCCCTTTATATATATATATAATATTTCCCCTATTTATTGTTTGCGATTGCAATAGATGTCAGTTTGAAGAATAATTGTGAAACAAATTCTGTACAGAATATAATGAAAGTGTAAATTAATTCAGAAAAAAGTTTTCAAAAACACATGTATTATAATTAAATTTACACAAAAAATAATGTCAATGTTATGAGCAATTAAATATGCACAGGACATTCTGACCCCCATACCTGTCCATTAATAGTATATTATATTCAACCCTAATCTAGATATGGAAACATATTTTTCCAGAATTAGGGCAAAATTTATTCAAAACTTTTTACTATAATAAATTCACACTTGATTTCATTTTCTGATTTGAAATTATTTTGTCTAAAACTTTATCAAAACTAACTTTGAGTTCAACTGTCGATTTAATTCATACAATGATATATTGGACACTGATATCAGTGCTTGTGTTGGGATGTCTGATGAGTGCGACCGATGCCTGTAACTGTACCCGGGGTTCATTTAACAGTCAGTTATGTCAATCGGATTTTGTGATCAAAATACACGTCAAGTCGTGGCTCAACAAAGTTGACGACAATTACGGATATTATAGGATCAGAATAAAGCAGGTCTTCAAGTTTGATAACGTGTGCGAAAATGCTTTCAAATCGTTGCGGTTATACACGAGTTGTGAATGCGATCCCAAGTTTATCAAACATTTGGATTATGTGATCAGTGGTTCAGTGAAGAATGGTAACCTAGCCTGGTGCGATTCATGCAATTTCAGCAAAAATTGGTTGTATTTAAGTTTCTCGGAAAAGGCATTCCTCTACTCTATTAGCAATCAATGTGGTGGTCAGTCACACAATATTGTCAAAGAGATCGTTGAGAGTAAGAATGCAACGATTATTGATAAACCAAATGACATTTTTATATAATTTTATTGTAATTCATTTAAAATGTTTATAATTAAAATATTCAATTAATATTATGTTAGTTTAAATTGCATTTCTTTGAAGTGTCTGTCCAACTGATAACCCATTGCTCGCCAGCCTTTTTAGCCTTCAGGTCTAAATTAGTGTGAATACGAGCCGAACCGTCCTTATCGACAACAGCACCGGTACTCTTGCCATCAATAGTAGCTGTGATTTGTCCGCCAGTTGTGTCATAAACTCTAATCTCTTCAACAATCGGTACATTTGTATAGTTATTATGTTTAACATTCAATACAACGGAACAGTTGTCCAACAATTCAAAGGTATAGTAATTATAGACTCCGTTCCACCAGTTGTGTCATAAACTCTAATCTCTTCAACAATCGGTACATTTGTATAGTTATTATGTTTAACATTCAATACAACGGAACAGTTGTCCAACAATTCAAAGGTATAGTAATTATAGACTCCGTTCCCAATGGTATCGATGGACTCTCCGTCGTCCCAAAACAGATCACCTGAACCTCGCTTTGACTGATCCGGTAATACAACCAAATTGATGGCCGATTGTCGCACAGTATTAGTGTTCTTGTGTTCAGTCTTCACACTCATCGGGATTATAGATCCGCCCCTCAAGTGGACGGGTGGGGGAGCCGTTAGGCTCTTCTCTTTGATGACTACTAACTTTCCCGTGTCTTTCACTTTCACTATTTGTGGCCAACTCTCATACCAAATGTCGTTCGGAATATAGGCCTCCCTTTGGGTTTTGCCCTAATTTTGAATTTGTTTATAAATTATTCACATAAATGATAAATAGCTAGAAATACCTCATAAAGGAAAGGAGTGATGAGTACAGAGCGACCCCACATAAACTGTTCCTGAATATCGTACGTATTCTTATCGGTAGGGAACTCGTGAAACACGGGTCGGGCCACTGTCTCGCCAATGGTGTGTCCCCTATAGAACAGTGTATATAAATACGGCAATAGAGTGTAGCGTAGATTTAGTGAATTAATGGAGGCTTGTGTGACTTCTGGGTGACCATTTATGATCCAAACAGCCGGGTCCTGGTCATTTGAATTTATCTCGTTATGGCTGCGACTGAATGGATAGAAAGCCCCCACTTGTAGCCAACGGCGACATAACTCATGAGTCGTGTTATGAAAGAATCCACAGATATCTGAGCCAACCTGTGCCACAAACACCCATTTGGATTCATTAACGCAATTATAGATACGGTATATGATATACTGTATGCATATTTTATAAATAGTTATATTACAAAGTTGAGTCCAAACATATTGAACTCCAAGACACCGATAATAGAGTCTCTCATTTGACTAAAGCTCGCGATGTTATCGCCCGTCCAGTGGGCTGTATATCTACCCGAAGATACATAAGTGGATCGCGAGAGTACATAACCTCTCTTTCCAGTGATCTCTTGTACGGCTCTGTTAAGTAATACAGTATAAAATCATTATAAGAATATACTGTACTTCATAAGAATCAAATGGGGGCTCACTTTTGAGTGGCAATACTCTCAGTGATGGCATAAAGTGAGTGGACATCATAGTGAGTGTATTCCCCCTGTTCTCCCTGTACTGTACACATGCATATCGTGCCATCCGATAACTTTGTATAGTTTTCATAGGCATAGATTGACTCTTAAGTAATCAATAATTAGTTCAAAAATATGTTAATCACAACATGTAACTCACGAATTCTAGAGGGTGGGTAATCTAGTTCATTTTCGGGACAGTAGTCTCTTGACAAGCCATCAAACGCAAAATCATATGGTTCATTCATGTCCTAAATGATCAAGGTGATATTTTATTTGAACTTACTGTAAATAAAATTATGTAATTGACATTTGTACTTAAAAAACTATACTCACAATCCAAATGGAGTCAAACTTAAGATCCAAATCTGTATACATATATCTAATCCATTTAGTCCACCATTTTTTAGTGGCATCCTTAAAGAAGTCAGGAAAGGCTGCCGGTCCGTAAGGCCATACCTTTCCATACAGGACTGACTTATCAGTCCTCACACCGTCCGGATTGTGCTGTTGGCTTGTGTTCACATATTTAGGCCATTTTACGTACACATCGTTTTCATAGCCGTCCCAAAAGGCGCCATAATTGCTATCATTGCCCTGAATGGCCGGATCCAAGATCAGAGTGGTATGAATGTCGTGGTCTTTCTTAAGCGATGACATCAATTGTGGTAAACCAGAAAAATTATCTTGAGCATATGTAAAATCTTGAAATTCATTCATATAATCAATGTCTATATAAGTGACGTCCTATTCATAAGTGAATTCAATGAATTACAATAAAATAGACACGAGCTAGCTGAACTATTAAGCTAAACTGATAACTCATACAAACCAGTGGCACTTTTGCCTCTATATTCCTGTCAAGAACTTCCTTAACATTAGCTGTGTTTTTGAATCCATAACGAGTTATTTGAAAGCCAAGTGACCAGAAGGGCGGTAGAAATGGTCGTCCAATGAGTTGTGTATACAATTGGATCACGTGTTCGGGATTATTGCCCACAAACACGAAGAAGTCTAATACACCTCCGATTGTCTTCAGTGACAGCGCCGGCTCTGGCATTAGTGTATACTCTATTGGTAACAAATAATTAATATTTATTGTTAAAACTCAAATATAAGAATATTCTTGTAATATATTTCAATACCCATTGCATTGCTGTTGAGAAACAGAATTCCATGAGATTTGCCGTCAGATTCAAGACCTGTATAAAAGGGATGGACGCCATACAGGTTGATGACTCCCTAATGGCAAATGATTTTAATTTATGTAAACTTATATGATATGATAATAAGATAATGTCTTACTTCGTCGGGTCCCTCTCCCCGAGAAAATAGATTCCATGTCTTATAATTGAGATCGTGTTTAAGGGAATGGTGTGTATTCTCTCCGAAACCGTAGATGTGCTGAGTCGGCAAATATGTGGCCATTTGCAGCAATTGATTGCTGAATATAAGTCCACCGATCGATGTGTCAAAACTGTGTTATCATATAAATGGATACACAAATTATTTAGATGGTATATAAAATTAATATGTAATTTATTCTGGGTTACATTCTTGTTTTGGTATCTTTCCTAACAACAGCCAAATTAAATTCTGTGTTATTGTCATTCAATTCAACTGAATATTTGGCTGATGTCGGGTCTATGACCGGCTTTTGCAAGAGTAAAGGAAATGTCTCCTGAAGGGGAACTTCATATCTCTTGTCTTTCGGGTCGTAGATCTTAANAAGGAAATGTCTCCTGAAGGGGAACTTCATATCTCTTGTCTTTCGGGTCGTAGATCTTAAATCTGAGTATATTTTCTGACAAATAATCTACTTTTAGTTTTAATTTGTCAATTTGTGACATTGATTTCAATAAGTGTTTGGCCGTGTCTTTGAGTTGCAGATCGATCTCAAAACCGGTGGCTGTTTTGGTCCTCTTTCCCGACAAATTATAGCCAATCTTTTCGGTATTCAAATAGCATTGAGGACTGACTGAGCTCTTGGAAGTCACGTCCCAAACACAGCCTCTTTGTTCACATTCTGACTTACTTTCTATGAAGTCATCTAACAATTTAAATATTAATTATTTTGAGTTATTTTTTATTATAAAGTTTTTATCGTATATGAATTAACTATTTTAACGATGAATTACTTACTTTCCAGATAACAATCCAAACGTTTATTTAAATCATCGCATTCTACTGAATAGATTGCAAAGAAAATTAAACAAATTATGTTTATTTTACTAAACATTTCTGTGTTAATGTTTGGTAAACTAAATTATTAATGTGTTTTAATTTAATTTTAAATCGTCTTATATTACTCTATTTAAGAGTTATTTTCCAAATGATGTCAATAAGAAATAATTGATAATCTAATCATTCGTTTACTTAATTGATTAAATTGAAGGATTGTTTAAATCTATTGTATTGTAAAACATTATTTTATAAGGTTCTGAATTGTTACTTAAATCCTTATACCCCATATATAGGAATTTGATAATTATTGTGAATTATCTATTTGTTCTCATAACAGATACTATTCTTTGGTAAATTATAGTACTTTGTAGTAAATTTCAGATCTTAATTATCATTTCAATTATTTTTATTACAGTAGTTTTACTAACTTATTGTAGAAAAAGCACTTGTAGTACAGTAGTACACAAGTCTTGTACTGTATATGTGAAAAGCACTTAATATCACTTTCACTTAATTTTCAAATCAAACTCTTAATTTATTAATTAAGGCTTACCTACATTAATTATAAGGTATTTATTTAAAATTTTATCAATTTAAGATACAGAAGTTTTATATGTTGTAGATAATGTCTGATATGATATCTATTGATATCTAAATTTGTAATACAATTTAGTTTCTAACCTAGGAACTAAAATTGAAATTCAGTGCATTAAGTTATATTAAGATTAATCAAGAAGTTACTTAAAACCTTATTGAATATATTTGTAAATTAAAATGTATAATATTATTTGTCTGTGAACATCTGCACTTATATATTACAAGGGGTAGTTTAATTGAAATGCACAGTATTGGAAAAATATTTATCTTATAAATGTACTTATATTTTACTCTAGGATGTACTCTCAATTAATTTTTCATGATCTTACTTTTTACAGTAAACACTAATTTTAAAAAAATATATTTTACATTTTATTCATATTAATTATATTTACTGACTAAATCAGACTATAATATTTTAAAACTAAATGTCTTAAAAATTATTGTTTCTTAAATATTTAATAAAATTGATAAATATATCGCTCTATTTATAAACAATAATACATAAATATGATTCTATACAAGTAGATAAACACCTACTATTTTTTAAAATTAATCTTGAATATTACTAATTTCTATTAAAACCTACTGTATTTAATACACCAACTTATTTTAAATAATTTCTCGCTAATAGACTTTTATAACTAATATCTACTGTAATACTATATCTATTATAACTAATCTCTAAATTTAGGTATCTATTAATTTTAAATTTATTGTTATTTGCATTACATAAATGCATTGTAACTTATAATATTGTATTTCACTTCATGTTATTATTAATCTTAAAATAAATCTAACTCTTTTATTAGAATTAAATTATTGAAAATCTTATTATAAAATATGATTTCACTTAATTTGATAATCAATTATTATTATTATTATTATTAATGGGTTACAATTGCATTATTAAAAGTGAATTGACGTGGTTTATTAGTGTATATTATACACTGTACTGTATAACGTCAAAATTGAGTTAGTTATTGAAAATATAAAATTTGATCTAAAAATGAGTTTAACATTTGGATAAATTGTATTTCTATACAGTATTATAAATATAATTACATCATAAAAATTATGTTTAATTTATTAAATGAACAGACATTGAAACATTGAATATTTTGAATAATTTAATAGAAGTCATATGTATTTGATTTAATGAATAAATTAAGAGGAAATCGGTGTCTAATCCGTCAAAAATAAAGTTAAATCACGTTTTTATATTTGTTGGACAGGGACTTATTGTGAGGATTTCCACTGAAGTATTTACGATATATTTACTACATATATTGATAGTATATAAATTAAGATCTGTTAAAATAAAATCAAATAATATATTATTATTTAAAATACAAAAAATATTTATATAAAAGTTGAAAATGACTAAAATAATGTATTCGTTTGTATTAATGCTTTTAATTATTACTATTAGTGTTAACAACGATTGCAATGCAAACCCAACGCACGGTTTATTACTAAACAAGCGATCGCTTGTATTCGGAGGTATCACTAGTTTTATAATTAATTTTAATTAAAAATTATTTATAGAAAAAATAAATAAAATTTTATTTTAAAAAGATAAATAAAATACATGTAGTAATCTTAATTAAATTTCGATAGGATTTTGCAATATTTGTAATCGCATATTTAATATTTAATCATTTTACACAATATTTTTGCACTAATTTTTTGTATAGATTTTGACAAATCTTTCGGATCATATCAAAGTCATCATGGTAATGGTATAGTCGGTGGCAGTTATTTGAAGGGCTGTTACTCCGTATCGAAAACAGCTACCGATTTCTGGTGTAATGTAAACTGTCTTAATGTTAAAAGTTATTGTCCTGGTAATTTCTGTAAATGTTTTTAATTTAAACAAAGTTTTTTTTTGCTTATTTTTGAAGATATTTATTATGCATTGATTAGACTTATGTCTACAAAATAACTTTTTGCTAAAAATAACATATTATTTTAAGACAAATAAAATAATAAATGCACTTTTTGTACATTCAATACATTTGTTTATTCTTTCAATATCTAAATCTTTTAAGTATTAAGTGTTGTATTTAATCACAAATTTGTTAAATACAGTCAAAACAAATAGCGCTATAAATATAAATATTATAATATATTATGTGCTTTATTTTCTATAATAAATTTGTTTCCATTAAATTAAATACATATTTATATATAAATTATAATTTAAAAACATAATAAGAGATGCATTATTGTGTTCGTCATATAAATATCACATTAAATATAATTGTAATTAATTGGTAATAACATGTCGACAATATGTAAGCAAACAAATAAAAGATCACATTTCGGGTGAAAACAATTGATAAATACATAAATTCAGTGCAATTAGAGACTAATCGATGCTATAATTGATGTATTTTTGACACCAATCGCCCACTTCCTGGTCATTAATACAACATAAGGCGAACACGAATTCATTTCGCGATAGTTTCGTACATTTCTCACACATTTGCCGATAGTTTGGGTCTTTTGTGCACAAATTGTCTTCAGTATTGAAATCCGTTGAACGCAAGTAATCGACAAATCTTTGTGCGATTGGAGACGAATGGCTATTGACTACCATTTGGATCACTATTATTGTCATCAAGACCAACATCTGTTTCATAAAAAAGATTTTCATATTATATACCATTTCATAAACTTTTCTGGTTTCAAAGTAAGACTTATTTCTTATAAACTATTTAAAATATAAGTTATTAAATAGTTTCTCACCTCAGGTTTACAGAAATACATGTTTAATGTATAGTTAATCAACAGTTAAAAAGTGACTTTAAAGACAAGTTTAATACAAATCAAAGGATAGAGTGATGAGAACGAGTGTAAAATACAGTAATTACTTGTATTTAAAAAATTTTTATATCATAAATAAGTTCATAATATACAGGACTTATGATATGTATAAGTAATCAATGATTATGAATAGCTTTAAATAGCATAAGAAGTTATGCTTTCATTCAAATGGTAGAAATGATTTGATCGGAAAATGTATTTTACACAATATTTATACAGAAAGCTAATCATCAGATAAGCCAGAAGTTTGTCTGTAGGGGTCATGTGATATGCCGGAGCTGTACACAAGAATCTGTTATTTCCACTTCAATCCAATCCAATACTAGACAACTATTTCCTCTGCCTTTGTATCACCAAAAAAGACAACAAATTACACGACATTACCGCTAATTTAACACAAGTTGATGTCATGTACATCTAAAAATATTTTTGATTACGATTTTTAAATGCTTATACCAGGTCTAGTATTACTAATTGTATAATGAATACCTTAATTGACATAAAATACCTCGACTTCCCTAAACTTGCTTAAATGTCTAAAATGTAATTGTGTTTATGACTCTAAATAAACTGCCGGGTTTTTGTGTGATTTAAACTAAATTAGTACATAATATTTAAAAATTAGGATTTTATAATGCATTACTTATTTCAAAAAAAAATATTTTTAATTTAAACATGCACTGAATAAATGATTTTAAAATGTTATGTAAGAGATATTATATGAAAAATCTAATAAAATGATTAAATCTAACATTCCTTGCTGTAAACGTATATGAAAATGAGTTCATTGGGTATAAAATCCAATATGATTCATACTTATACCATAATTATCTTGTTGTTAATTATTAAAAAATTAAATAATTAAAAATCTTCCAACGTGTACAGTCTATATTTAGTATTTAATTGATTAAAATATTAGAATTTTATGAAATGATAAATATGATGGAGTATTAAGAAATTGCTTGACACTTTGAGAACATATGAATATATTTCTATTTGATGGCAGATAACTATCAGATGATCCTAACTTTCATTAAAAATAAGGAAAGTTTTACATGTATTTATCAAATATTTTATTATATTTTTTGGGTCATCTGAGAGACTACTCTTTTTATATTAATAAAAGTAAAATTTATATTTAACTATAATAAACAAAAATATTGATTTGGCATAGTATTTTCAATAATGGAATTTTATGTAATCTTTTAGAATAATTTCTATGTTTAGGAACTATGATATAAAAGTGTTCAGGGTTATATAATGACCCTGGATATTTATGGAATAACTAATTTCTTTTCAATGCATACTCTTTAATAAAATGAATCAATAATTTTTTATATGAAATACTAGAATTTTTTGTAAAAGTAAAAAATAGAAATTGTTTATTTATAAATTAGGTTTGAAAACAATTTATTCAAAACAAATATTTTGAATTAATATTTCAAATAACTAATTATTTTGTGATAAAAATGTAGACTTTATTTCCTTAAAACTTTAATTTTTCATAAAAATATTTTTTATACTGTATTATATACCATATATACCATTATATAAAAATTAAAATTTCAAGCTTATATTCTTATATCTTATTTCAAATAAAAATCCATATAATATGTTTATAGTAATTAAAAATATTATAAAAATTATTTATAAAATACTGTTTGAATTCATTGCAAAACAAAATAAAATTCTTAATCCCTGGGAATCTTAGGTTTCATACACTATGCAGTAATATTTAATAGGAACAGGATAATAATAACATTATTATTAATATTGCTAATCAATAAAATTGTTATTCCGATGAATTTATTTGCGCAAAAAATATGAAAATGTTTGATAATATTATTTAAACTAATTTAAGTACACGGGAGTTGAAAAATATTTCAAATAATTAACTTGTTATTATTAATATTGCATGTGATTTAGATGGGAGTAAACTCCTAATAAGCTAATAGGGTTGTTGTATTTATGATGACAAACTATATGTTGTTTGAATATTTGCGATGATCTCTAAACCTCACAGAAATGGCTTTTAACTCTTCTTGTGATCAACAAAAATATTTTTCATACGATTTTTATTTAAAGAAATGTGTTGTTATGGGGACTAGAGATCAGACTTTTCAATATTTAAAACTTTTAATCATATAACAAAACACAAAATGGGTTTCAAAAATAAGCCCACTTATTTATTTTCATTAACACATATAATAAATAATACTATAAATTTCATTTACATTAACTTATATTATAAACACAAACAGAATTTATTATAACTTATTTAAAAGTTTAATTGTTTTATTAAAAGTAAAGAAATAGTTTCAATACTGTATTTCTGTACTGAATTTGTATTTCATAATCCGTTTGCGGAAATTTTAAAAGTTTATAAATTTTGGCGTCTATTTTGTCTGAAAAATTGTCAAATAATTGATACTTTGAACCAAAAATATAAGAGAAATATATTTATAAACTAATAAATAGAGAATTATTTGATCAGTCAGTGGAGTAATTGATGTTTTGAGAAATCATTCATACATTCAATAACATGCAGATAACAACCCCTTCCCTCACTTCTAATCATTTGAATTGCACTGTATTTCCACAATTTTGCAATTGGATATTCATGTCCTCCCACACTCCCCCCAAAACATATAAAAAATAGACCGGATTAAATTTCATTCATTGAACTTATTTTTGTTATTCTCCCAAAAATCAAAGCCATAAATTATAAAATATTATCTAATTTTAGGTACCGGTAAATTTTCCATCAATACTGCATTGTATGCTTAGTCTTAAATTTGATTAACATATTTCAGATTTAGACAACCATAGTCTGTAACCCTGCTGATGTTTGGTATTGCAAATGAATGTATGTCCGGCACACTACCGGTCCCCCAAATCCTATTTAGTGCACTTAACATAGACTTAGTGTTGAGTTCAGATTCTTTGTACTATAGTTATCGCCAAATCGTAAACTCATTGCTAATCTAAAAATAATATGAAAAAAGTTAATTTAGTTTTTTGTTTTTCAAAACTTAACCGACGAATAGACAGATTTTAAACCATGAATTCAAGTCATGTTCGCTAGAAAATCATTTTTTGATTAAACAAAACTCAGTTATCAAGTGTAGAAAATATAATATCAATTATATCCAGGGTTGTACTTTACACCCTAATGGTTGAGGTATAATTAGGGGTATTGTAGCGCAAAAAACTGGTGGTGTAGTCGTGTTTGACCATCAATTGCTTTAATCAATTGCAGACATTCGTTACTCAATGAGATGTTTAGTGTCTATCTATTTTCCCCTCAATTTGAGACACCTTTCCCTATATTAATCTCTATAGTAACTATTTTCTGTATTTTAACCCAGAACTCAACAACTATTACATTATTTTTTGTTCATTTTGCAAAGCCTTGACTCGAGATGTTTAGTATTTATAAAAATACAAATAAATAATTTTTCTTTTATTACAAAATATCAGAGATTTTCTCACTTTCGCTAAAAAAGTAGAAATTTACATAAAATCTTATCGTAAAGTAAATTCAAAATATCTGTTTTATATTTCCCAATGTATTGATTGATTAGTTTTATAAAACAGAATTTTAAAGCAAGTAGTTTGCTTGTGAATTAACTCATTATAACTACATTTATAATTTATGGTTAATTTTATAATTTATAAAGATTTTAAAAATTATTTACGACATACAGAATCTATTTTATAACATAATATTTATTAATATTTTGAAGGTACTCTATAATCACTGATTATTAATCAGCATGGTCAATTCAATATATCGTAATATTAAACTCCAAATAATTATTATTGACATGATATTGCTAAATTTATAAAAGAGACCATAAGATATAACACAGAAATTAATGCTATTTATATAAACATTACTAATTTAAGAAACTTTATCATAGACTCTAATAATTTGTAAATAATTATCAAAATACTCTGTGTTATTGTTAGTTCCTAGTACATTGTTTGTAAACAAAATCAATTAGATTATACTTTAAAGTGTAATTTTTAATATAACTCATCAATTGTTACCTTGTTTATCGGAAAATGTATTTAAAACAGAAAGCACTTAATATTTTATCGATACTGAACTGAAGTGCAATGGTTAATATAACTTCAATAGAAATCACATACAAATATGTGCTGAATGTGTAGTATACCTTGTTTATCGGAAAATGTATTTAAAACAGAAAGCACTTAATATTTTATCGATACTGAACTGAAGTGCAATGGTTAATATAACTTCAATAGAAATCACATACAAATATGTGCTGTTACACATCAGGAGCCAGATATTCACATAGATTTAAGTACTATTCTGTATACAGTCCGTTAGTTGACAACTTAACAAACGCCGCTTTCACTCTCAATTCTTTGCACACAGCGTCCAGAGGGAAAGGGCTCATCCCCACCCATATCTGTCTCACGAATATTTATGGTATTTATATTTATTTGGCGAGAGATTAGGAAAATATTTGGCGAAAATAAATTTGTAACAAATCAGATGCAGTCAAAACTGGATGAACTTATTGCCACAAAATAAATATTTTGATCGTTTTTTGTCTTAACAAACAGAGTACATAAATATTTGTTTTTTAATTTAAATGATTAGACTTGTAATAATGTAAAAATGTTTTCTAATACAATAATATTTGCTGTTTATGGCATATATGGTTGAATTTATTATGACTTTTTTAGTATTAT
Organism: Oppiella nova; assembly: GCA_905397405.1. Taxonomy (NCBI): domain Eukaryota; kingdom Metazoa; phylum Arthropoda; class Arachnida; order Sarcoptiformes; family Oppiidae; genus Oppiella; species Oppiella nova. The sequence continues at coordinate 17,349 of CAJPVJ010000892.1, forward strand.
CTCTGTTTTCTCATTGAGAAAGATCAAATTTTACTTTATTGAAAGCGAAAATAAAGATAAAGTAACTCACTTTACTGTAAGTAAAAATCTATACTAAAAAACGGACATTAAGTCTTTTTGTCAAGTAAACTTGTTTATAAAATAATATAGTGCGAAAATATTTCTCAAGAATTTGATAAATTTATCGCTTTTTTAGTATTAAGAATCTGTTTCAAAATTATTATTATTTTATATAAAATAAATTAGCTAATATCTACGTTAATAAACAAAATATTCCCACAAATTTTATTTACCAAACAATACACAATTTTAAGTTTATAGTCAATAAATTAACCAGTACAATTAGCATTTTGTGGTAAATCACATTGTTTGGTTGCATCATTCCACTCGCTATTAATGGGACAGTTCATTATGAAGGCCTGTCCCCCGTCATCACAGCTAACAAATAGACTGCAATTACCGGGGAATGAAAAGAGACAATCTGTGGGTCCCGTGCATTGGCTTACAGATGAGGGACAGGTATAGTTCATATCCTGGGGATACATATTAGCCAATGTGGTCACACTATTGGATGTGACTGTCGGTGAAGTAGTTGATGAGGAGTTTCCAGAGGCCGTAGTTGTCTCGACAGATGTGGACAAACCTGTTGTCGTAATACTCGAAGAATTAATTGATTCTTGAGTTGTCGTCTCCATTGATGTCGAGTTCTCTGTCATTGTGTTTGTCTCAGTCATTGACGTAACGGTTGTCGCCTCAGTTGTGGACACAACAAGTGGTGCAGCGCTTGAACTATTGGCCGATCCCTCAGTACTGGATGGTTGTGTTGATGAAGAGGTTGTGGTCATTGTATTTGTGGTGCTCTCGGAGACTGTTGGCGCTGTCGATGAAGTGTTTGCGGAACCAGTTGTGGTCGAAGGTTCAGTCGTTGTGATCAAAGTGGTGGCCGTTATTGAGGACGCAATCGTCGACTCTGTAGTCGTGGAAATTGGTGCCGAAGTACTTGGGGTCGAGTTTGTGGCTTTAGTTGCAATAAATATTTTTAAATTAATTTAAATTAATCAAAATTTAATCAAAATTGTACCATTTGTTTGAGCCCATGAAATGTGAAATAATATAGAAATAAGAGTTAATGTAATAATATTCTTGACCAACATTATAGCAAACTATTATTCAAATGTTTGTAAAGTTTGTGAGTTATTGCGAGTACTATATAAACGGTGTGTGACAATGAATTAGGTAATAAAATTTGGTTATATAAGCCAAGTTTTGTGTGAGTTGACAAAATCTGATTTAGTTTATGATCAATAAATATTTTCAATACTATGATGATAATTATATTTAGTATTTGTTGCTATTTAATAGGAAATTAATTTATTAACTAAAATTCTTCCATTAAACTGTGTAATATTATTTACTCAATTATTTTACTTTCTGTCAGTTTTTGCATTTGTTTGCAATTATTGATTTTATATTAATATAAAATTATTCCTAGACAAGACAATTATTCCTAATAAATGTAATAAATTATTCGCTAAATCATTACATAGGTATGAATAGTCAATATATCTGAATGTCAACTAATTTAGAGCTAATTTATTAATTTTACAAAAGCACTAAACAAATATGATATGTATTCTGCAAATACAATAAAAGTTTTTCACTTTTCATTAGTGAAAATTATTTCTCATATCTTATAACATCTTAGCCCTGATGATGGTCACAGTGTTCGGCAATTATCTTAATTTTATTTTAAGTCATTTTCACTGATACTACCAATAAATATTGAAAACTCAAACTCTAAACAATAAAAGTTGATATTTTAAAACACTTATTTAATCTGATAAAATAAGTTAATTAATAAATTAATTTAATTGATAACAAAAAACAAAACATATCCATAAACTAATTAGTAATGATTTGATGTTTGATTCAATAATTTGATGTTTAGTAAAATAATGTTTTTTAATTGCAATGAGCATTAATTGGCCAGTCACATATGCGTTTTATATCATTCCATTGGGTGCCAATAGGGCAGTCCATTATGAATGCCTGTCCACCCGCACTGCAGTGGAAGAATTTGGTGCAATCGCCCGGAAATTTGTAGAGACAATCGGTGGGTCCCCGACACCCGTTCACCGGTGAGGGACACGAATAGCCCACGTCCTGGGGGTACAGATTCCTAGCTGTTGTCACAATAATATTACTCGTATTGGATGTGACACCCGATGATGGACTGGTCGTTGTGGAAGATCTCTGAGGGAAAGGTGTTTGAGTTGTGCG
>CAJPVJ010000893.1:0-19623 GCA_905397405.1 Oppiella nova
CCGGGCACTAGTCGTGGAATGGATTTGCATATAATTGGTTCCCTGAAGACAGTGCCGCCCAATATGTTTCTGATGGTGCCGTTAGGTGAGGGCCACATCTTCTTCAGATTGAACTCTGCATACAATCAACTCCTTTAACAATCAAATTCTAGTCAAATAATGGCACAACTGGTCTAACCCTTGACACGTGCGGCGTCGGGCGTAATGGTGGCGCACTTTATGCCCACATTGTACTTAAGGATAGGAACGCGCCGTAGCATCCAGTGGACCAGAAGTCAGACTAGGGACACTCCATTTGGGTTTAGCATTATTTCTGTAAGCTCTAGGTCTATACCTTTCTAATCGACAGTTATGTATTGTTCCATATGTGCGTATGTGTTAATACAACCACTATTTCTTTTTAAGATAAATGCCATTAAAGATTGACAAATGCGTGCCTACCCTCTCCTTGATCTTTTCCCAAATAACCCTGGTCATCTCATCACCATCCATCTCAACAACTGGGTTATCCACTTTAATACGTCTATCGGTTCCATCTATAAGATATTATTCACAAATTATTAAATGGTATAATAATAGGTATGAGGTATGGATTTAAGCCAATTTTTTTACACTATATTTTCAGATATTCATCCATGCAATCTATTTGTTTAACACAAATTAATTGATTTTTATAATAGGTTTATTTAAGGTCCATTTTATACTTCACCTTGCACTCAATTAAATGCTTAACTGTAAAAATCATTTGTAATATTCTGGAGAGAGATGGATGGTGATGAGATGACCAGGGTTATTTGGGAAAAGATCAAGGAGAGGGTAGGCACGCATTTGTCAATCTTTAATGGCATTTATCTTAAAAAGAAATAGTGGTTGTATTAACACATACCGTGTATACCTTGTTATGTATTGACAGCTAATCTTTCCATATCTGGATCTCGAATGTCTTTATTACGATTTGGGTTTACCTCACAGGGATCAGACTGAAGACCAGGTGACCTACGNTGTAAGATTATGAAAAACACCACAAAAATGATCTCTTCTTACGTATGGATACTATAAATATATTGAAGACAAAAGTGACAAAGTTTTGGCAAAAACAAGACCAGACACTTGTGTGACACTAATTGCATGAAAATCTTATTTTAACACAATTTCGTCACAAATATTACAAACATTATATATTTGCACAAAACTTTTGGCACAAAAAAAAAGTTTTTCAAACAACACAATCACACAATTACATTGATCAAATAATCAATTAAATAGCAAAAAAGGGTATATATTTGCAATGTATTGACAGCCATTGAATGCATTGAATATTCATTACACGCTATACCGGTGTATCAAATATAGCCATGTACATTATGTAGGTTATCATAACAAGTTGATTAAAATACTGTTAATTCATAGCTTAGTATTCAATATATTGATTGATTGATTGAAAACTAAACCAATAATTGATTGAAATGTAAAATACATACAATTTCTATGGGTTTGGATTGCAGTGGTTTTCAGTGAAATATTGGACACATTTTCCACACAATGAATGAGTGAACGACGAAAACACTTCAATGAATTCATTGTAATTAACGTTCAAATAGTAGTCAATAGTTTGGACACCAGTTATCAAACAATTCAAACAATTTGCTATAAAACTACTGCTAATACAAAACTACAATTTAATACAAACTTCAATTAATTAATTAAATATTGAGTGAGTGTTAAGTGCACTGAAAGCTAATTCATACACACGTTTCAAATCTTATCGCCAATTGAATGCACTTTTCAATGAGACTATGAATGCAATGGAAATGAATGTATTTTATTGTCTATTAACAGAGAATTAAATGAATTTCACATTCAATTCAAATAAGCATTGAATCAAACGTGGAGTTCACAGTCAATCCCATTCAATGAGACTCAATGTATGAACAGTTAGTCTCAGCACTCATTCTCTGTTCACTTCATTGCCATACAAACCAATACTCAAATGAATTACTTATTTCTATAGGAATTTCTGCAAAACTGTCAAATATGGCGAACAATGAGATNCTCAAATGAATTACTTATTTCTATAGGAATTTCTGCAAAACTGTCAAATATGGCGAACAATGAGATAAAGTTATCATTAAATACGTTCAACACTTAACCCAATTTAAAATACCCTTTCATAGAGAGACATGTGTTTCACATAAACCTGTTTTCATAAATCCCTCAAAAGTCTTATCATTTATGTAGCGATGAATACCGGCTTCAATGCCATTGAGTATTAGTGTTGTGCCACTGCTGTCCACTAGTGATACTAACTATCACTTGGATTCTGTATATTCTGTTCAAACAGAATATTTTTCAAAGATTTTATTTGTGTTGAGTTTGTGGACAAATTTTATTCATTAAATTATATGTTGTTCATACTAATGCACTTCAAACTAATCTCAAGAATTATAAGTAATATAAAAAGTTGTAACTAGTCTATCATAGTTCTTTTTTGTAATTAATACCTTGGTACTTTTCTTCCTGATGAATACTCAAACCAAACACTTATAATAAAATAAACATTAAACATATTTGGATAATATTTACAGTATACAAATGTTTGTCTCACATTCTTAACTATATGGACTGTTATTTATGTGTTTGTATTTTTATCAATGAAATTATATAATTAAAATAAAGATTTCTAAACAATCAACACACATTTCTAATACGATTATAACCAAAACTGTTAAATATGCTTTTATTTCTAAGTTTTTCAACTAAATTATCTATTAACTTACTTTTATTAACACTGTGAATGCATTTTAAAGTAAAACATTAAAGATTGTGTAATTCCATGTGACATTATAAATTTGCAAAATATTCACTTTGTTTGCAACTTTATAAATAAATGGTTCAAATTACTGGTAAAATAAATGTAATTTTCTGGTGTTAAATCATAAAATTTTTACATTGTAATTGCATTTACATTGTAAATATTGTAATTTTTATTTCAAAACAAATTGCGCTATTATATTATCTTAAGACATAAATATTTTCTTTAGTTTAAATAAATAATAAAATACTATATTATGCAATAGTTATAAAAAATTATAATGTGATGAGTTATAAAGCTATTAAATATGTTGTACAAAATTATAAATATTATAATATTTTCTTTTGTATTTATTCCGAATAATATTACATATTATGTAATTAAGGAACTCCCATAAACTTGTCTAACGTAATAACAATACTAATAGTATATTGTTTTTTATTTAGTTTTTATGGTAGATATCACATTAAAATATGTACGGTATAAAATTTATATTATAAATATTTAACATTTTATTATTGTCTGTTATTTAAGTGTTATGTGATTGCATAAAAAATTGTATTTTTTAAGAATAATTCATTTTAAATTTATAAATTATAAAGAATTTTATGTTGATCTTGTTAGTTATGATCAGAAGTACTAAATATTTATATAAAATAGAATATGTTACACTTATTATGTTACAATATTTATTAATTTAAAAATTCTAAAAATATAGTAGATAATAAGATTATAATTGAATTGCCAAAACAGTAAACATGAATACAATAGAAAGGAGTGTTTATTTATGACATTGAGATAATCTATGAATTCAAGAACATAGGTTTACAATTGTTTTGTGATAAACACATAAATTATAACATAATTAGAGCGGAAATGTAAACACAAGCAATTGATTTGCAGTATCTTATAATGTTTTTATGTAGAATATTATCTCTAATTCCCAAGAAAAAAGCTTTTCTCAAATATTTATTATAGTATTATTTATAAAACTTTGATTTTTACATAAAGTTAAAAGCGATGCTTTTAATACTTAATCACAATTTTATAAATTTCATTATGAATATTCTGAATTATACATAACTACCGGTATGTGATCACTTATACTTAATTAAAGTGTTTAATTATATAAAATTTAACAAAAATAATCAATCATTTAAAATTCCTCGATTAAATTTATTTATTTAATGAAGCCACAATATTCTGCTTTCTATATAAACTATACTTAATTTTTTGTATAAAGAAATATATGACATTATATTTTCAATTATAAAAATCAAACTTGAGTGAGAGTTACCTTAAAGGGAGGCATAATCTTAGAAATGCATTGTAAAACATCTCAGATATAATATTTGTGACGAATCTGAAGTAAACTGAAGATAAGATAATTACTAATTTTCTCTCAATTACTGCATTTAATTCCCAATTCATTCATTGCTGTCATTCATGCAATGAAGTAAAGAGATATTAGTACTTATTATAAGTCTATTATGTGATTATTGTCTAATGCCTTAAATAACAATAGAATTTTAATTCAAAATGAATGGACAGTCGTCTAAAATGAAATCTTCTCAAACCACATCTTTTATGCCCCGAATGTCGACCAATACTGTGGAGATTCTGGCAAAACAGGCGACTCTAATCAAATTGGATTCAAATGATCGAAATAACAGTATAATAAGCAATCACTCGACATACTCGGGTGAGTCTGAGCACTGGTCATGGAGGTCGCTGAAGAAGGAGTTTAAGTCCAAAGATATCAGCAAAATGTTCCTCAAATATCAGGCACGACTCCAACACACCTTCTTTATGGTTCTCCTAATACTTAATATTTTATTTAATATCATTGCAATTATTGTATATTTTTTGGATAAGGTTTGTTTAAATAACTGAAATTTTAATTTTTATAATTCTCATCAAAGTATTTCATATAAAATATTTCATTTATTCTTATATTAGAATAACAAGGAAACATTTCCCGGAATTTTTCTCATAAGAATATCATCGCTAATAGTATTCATAATATTCTTTGCAATCACTTGTTTTGAGGAAATCTTATTGCGGCCGAGAATATCGAGAACAGTGGCCGGCATTACAGTGCTGTTGGCGATGCTGTTTGAGGAATACGGATCCACTTTGTTCCCACTCCAAGCCAACCACCAGTCCCTACCTCTGCAGCAAATTCGGCCCACATTTTACATATTAGTGGCAAACCATATATTAGTGCCCTTCTGTTCGAGAATATACTCGTGTTTGGCTACTATTATCATAATAGCCATTGAATTAACCCTAACATTCAGACAAAGAGTGGACATGGAGTGTAAATCGCAGTGTATTCTCAAGTTTACGATTGCGGACCTATTTTTCTACTCATTTAGTGCTGGATTTGGATTTTATATGAGTTTTCTTTTGGAAGTTGCGATTCGAAAGGCATTCATAAACCATAGGTCTTGTATTGAATCAACATTTAAGTTGGAGTTAGAACAGGAACAACAGGAACAGCTCCTCAACTCTTGCTTTCCCCGACATCTTATCGATGACGTCCGCAATGATATCCGGACAACCATTTCACAGATTGCAAGACAGGAGTCAATACCAATGCGACCCTTCAATAAACTCTATGTTAAAAAATACAAAAATGTTTCCATACTATACGCCGATATCGTTAACTCAATGATATTGACGGCATCTCTCAGTGCCAACGATTTGGTCGAAACACTTAATGAACTTTTTGGTCGATTCGATGAAAGCGCTGAACGAAACCATTGCTTAAGAATTAAACTTTTAGGCGATTGTTATTACTGTGTGTCAGGACTTCCAGATTATGATGAAAATCATGCCATAAATTGTGTTCGTATGGGACTCGAGATGATTAAAATAATTCGGTTAATTTTGACAACTTATAATGTTGAATTTAGTTTAATAATCCAAATATTAAATTACAGTACTATTCGCGAAGTGAGAGAAATTGATATCGACATGAGAATTGGTGTGCACTCAGGAATGGTATTATCCGGGATAATGGGTCTTCATAAATGGCAATATGACATTTGGTCGTTGGACAGTGTGTTGGCCTCAGCTATGGAGCACAACGGAGTGCCCGGATATGTGCACATCACTCAGACCACACTCGACCTCTTACTTCCAGCAGATAAAGAAGATTTTGTGATAAAAGGTTTGATTACAACACATCGGAAATGATTGATTAGAATATAAATTAAAATTACGAAACTTAGAAAAAATAACTGAAGGAGAGATCGGATATTTGATATCTAAGAAAGAAGTCATTTCTCACAACCGAACAAATTCTGGTTCACCTAATAGTAAAAGAAAGAGACAAACAGATTCTCTTAAGGCACAGATCAATAAATTTAGAGTAAGTATTAAAAGCTTAAAAGCTGTTTGATTTGAAAATTACAAATTATAAACAATTTCCTCAAATAGAGACGATCTTTGGTAGAACCGGTGTCTCATTCCTCACGAATGCCGACCACTATTTTGGAGTCGAGGTCTAAATTGGTTATTTTAAGTTCAAATAATCCTTACTTTAACCCTATTTACAATTCACAGTCTGACCAGATATAGGGAAATGATCAACTCTGTCAATAGATTTATGGACTTTGCCATTGAGAAGATGCCGCTCAACATTAAAAGGTTTATAATGAGTGCAATATCTGTAACTTTATTCTTAAAATTTTTTCATTTTAGTCATTGGTTACGTCCACAAGATATACATCCATTTTTCCTATGTTTTACTTCTGGAGTGGTTGGAAACAAGTCACTGTACGATCAAAATCAGTCATCAATCTATAACACAGAGAAAGTGTACGCCCAACAGCCAGACCCTTTCTTCAGTCTGTATCTGTTCTGTGCCGGTGCTCTCTGTATAACTTTGATGGCTATCAAGTTAATTATCCCTCAAATGACTTTATTCTATGAAATGAAAATATCATTTTTCTTTACTCTATTTGTCATTTGCATTTCATTATTCTATACATTTTATAAGTCTCACCAGGTATTAATATTTATTTATTACACTAAATATAAATTGAACTAATTTAATTCATGTTTTCAGTTGTCTATTTATATCCGTGTTTTGATTTGGTTTTTGATATCATCGTCGTTGTTAATTTGTTCAATGCTTGATATAATAGTTGTAAGCATTCATATATTAGTATTCTTATCTAAGTTTTATAATATTATAAATATTATAGAGTTTGTTAAAATTATAACTTATTTAAGTTATTTATGTTATTTAACATTTTATAATTATTAGAAGGACTGCAAAACAGACATTATGTTCACTAATAGGACAGAATTTAATGAAATTATTCATCTAGTCAGATGTGCCTATTCTTGGGTAAGCATTTAATATATCTAAATATTATTTCATTAAATTCTTAATTTAAATTTGTAATTTTATGGATTGATATTTGTTTTAATTACAGGATTATACAATGTGTGTGATTCTGGCGATGACTGGCGTCAGTCTATTCATTAGAATCCATTTATGGCTTAAGTTTTTAATGCATTTGTTAGGAGTTATTATTTATGTGGTATTATTCTATAATAAATGCTCGATATATCAGATCGTGAGCTCTGAAGAAGAGAGTCCATGGATCAGTACTATAGGATTTGATCCATTAATTGGACACATTTATTATGTAGTAATGGTTGCGGTATTACTCCATATGATTGACAGACAAATAGAATATATATTCCGATTAGACTTCAAGTGGACGAACAGATTGATTGACGAAAAGATTGAAATGCAGACAATCGGAGAGATAAATGGCATATTGTTGGAGAATATCCTACCGGTGCACGTGGCCCAGCGCTACCTCTATAACAGCTCCATATCTGCGGACCAACTCTACCACGAGTCCTATGACTCGTGTGCCGTTATGTTTGCATCGATTCCTAATTATTCGCAATTCTATTCAGAAAACTTCATGAATGAAGAGGGACTCAAATGCTTGCAATTACTCAATGAAATCATATTAAACTTTGATCAAGTAATTCATATCTCATAATACATTTGTTTAATTAATAAAGCATTTCATATGATTAGATGCTTTCGCACAGTAACTTCCAAAAGATTGAGAAAATCAAGACAATAGGAAGCACTTATATGGCAGCTTCTGGACTACAGCCCGGAAGAGGATCTAGTGATGTAAACATTTCATAAGTTATTCAAATATTTGCTTGATTTGTAAACATTGTATGATTTAGAGTGAGATAAGCTTAGAGGATGTCCGCGGAAATGTGATTGTTTTGGTGCGTTTCGCGACTGCACTCATGGAAACACTGAAGAAATTGAATAAAGACGCGCTTCAGGACTTCAAACTCAGGGTCGGTATTGCTGTCGGTCCGCTCATTGCTGGTGTGGTCGGAGCCGTTAAACCTCAGTATGACATATGGGGTGATACGGGTTTGTTTAGAAATTGAATAAAGACGCGCTTCAGGACTTCAAACTCAGGGTCGGTATTGCTGTCGGTCCGCTCATTGCTGGTGTGGTCGGAGCCGTTAAACCTCAGTATGACATATGGGGTGATACGGGTTTGTTTGATGCATACAATTGGCTATATTTGAATAGATATTAATTTATACGATCTTGTTTGTGATTATAGTGAACGTGGCCTCACGGATGGAGAGCACAGGTATTATGGGACGCATTCAAGTGACTCAAGAGGCGGCACACATATTGTCTGAATGTAAAAATTCAAATGAATTTGTATTAGAAGAGAGGGGACTTGTATTTGTAAAGGGAAAGGGAGAACTGCAAACATATTTGGTCAAGACACAATTTGATTTTGATGAACATGAGATAACTAGAGTTTAAATTTCATTGTACTGTATTTAAGTATCATATTATAAAATTCTTAATTATCATCATTTAAAAAATCGTTATGTTATCTGTAAATAGTCACTTTAAATCAACTTAAATAAATAAATATATAACATATACAAATTTTATAAATTCAAATTTTATTTTATAGTGTTTTTTATTGATTCAATTATCAGTTAGTTAATAATTATTTTATAAAAAGTTTAATAATACTGTATTAGTATTATAATTCGAAACAAAATATTAATTCTACCTTACTTATAAACATAGTAATTTATTTATAATATAATTTTTAATTGTAAAATATCCATATTTAACAAATTATGAACTCGCTTATCTTTATTTACATAATTTAAACTACTTTTTGATCATTAAATAAAGTCATGTTTCAAATCATAAAAATTATTTATTTTAATGTCAAATGTTGTTATTAACATTAAATTTTAATATAATTATTTATTTTATTTCATCCGTTGACAAATATAATCAATGTTTATCATAAATATAAGTTTATATACTGTACTTATTAATGATTTATAAATTATTATACATTTTAAAATTTACATTTATAGATACAATTTAGAATTTTTATTTTCATAATCTTGGCTATAGTTAAAAATTGACAAACCTTTGTTGGCGTTTTTATTTGCATAAGAATTTATATTTAACAAGTTTTACAAGTTTAGATTTTTAAATATAATATGAATTATTTGTATAATATTTTTATATAGTATTTACTTAAGAATTTTTCTATACAAAAACATATTTAAACTAATTTTATATTCTAATTCATATATAAAATCTCTAGCATTTATTTCATTATAATTGTTGTAATTTTTAATGGAATTTTAAATAATGGTGAACATGTGAATAAACTAAATAATATCCATATAGTATTTCAATTAAATGTCATACCTTTGTGTTAAATTTTCTATTAATTGTATTAAAATATATTGATATGATATTTTACAGCAACATTTTAGTTAATAATGTTTGACATACTTAATAAGTTTAGTTACTAATTCTCATTAGAAGAATATTATTAACATAAATATATTTCATTTAACTATTAATTATAAACTCAATTATATAAAATATTATATCGTATTAATATCTCACAACGGAATCTATTAGAAACGAGGTTTGCAAAGTCTATGTATTGATAAGATTAAATAAAATATTTCTGTCATATATTTCGATTTCAAATTATATAATTCAATGTAAACTGCAGTTTGCTATCACATTGTTTGCAATTATGTTTACTCACAAATCAATTCATATTACATTTCAATAACATACCGTATAAAACTGATTGATTATTAGAGAAAAATTGTACTAGATGTCTGTTATAGTTGAAAACTAAAAAGTCTAAACCTTTTCAAAATGATTGAAAAGAACTTTTCAATCGTTGATTATTTGGTGTTTGGGATATTCCTATCGTCGTCTGCATTGATCGGTATATTCTTTGCCATTAAAGATCGTAAAAAGGCATCCAATGAAGAATTTTTAACGGGTGGCAAAAATTTAGCACTCTTTCCGGTTTGTATGTCTTTAATCGCAAGTTTTTTATCCTCAAATACCATTCTTGGAGTTCCTTCAGAAATATATTTATATGTAAGTTGTTTTTCATTTCATATTCAAGCTATTAATAAGTCAATCTCTTAGGGGACACAATATTCCGTGCATTTGATAACCTTCACAATCGCTGTATTACTTGCGGCCAATGTTTTTATGCCCGTATACTATAGACTCAATCTTATGAGTGTTCATAAGGTATTTATAAATTAAATATTTACATAATTATTAAAGATTTCCAAATTTAATATAATTAGTGTTTTATTACTGGAATTATCGATATTTAGATGTCTAAATTTTCTTTTCTAATTTAATAGTATTTATTGCGAAGATTTGGTGCAAATGCTGTGCGAATATCAGGATCAATTGGGTTTATTCTTTGCACTGTAAGCCTTATAATTATTTGATGAAAATATTGCTATCGTAGAGTATTTGTATTATTAAGTATTTAGATTTTATGATAACTCATTAGTTTTACTAAAGAGTTTGTACGAGATCTAAACGTAAGTTATTATAGTTATAAGATTTTATCAATACAGTACTCCAAACCTGAAAAAATAATCTTTATATAACTAACTAGAAAGTGGTAATCTCAAGATTTCCCTTCACCTATATTTATGATAATGTGCACCAAAGTGAATGTAATATAATATATGATATTATCATATAAATATAAGTTTATCTTAATTCTATTTGTATACACTATTATGTTTATAATACGGTAGATTATTTTATGAATTATAATACTAAACATTGTAATTCAGAATAATTCTTATTTTAATTTAGTTCAGTTTTTGCACATTAATGCCAATTGTTGAGTTAATAAGTTTTTACACTCACTCGTTTATAACAACAAGATTATAGTATAGTAGTTTTCATTACTTAATAAAATTTTAATAAAATTTGTCTAATTAATTTCAATTTAACATAAAATATAAACAACCACAATAAATATATAGATTTTTCACAATAAATGCATAAATTATCAAATACAATATTATAGTTTTAAACAGTTATTTTAAATACACATAATTTAGTTTATTAAGTTTTATATGTATAAAATTTAAATTGTAAAATATTACCGGTACGATAATTATTAAACATAAAATAATGTTTAGCTGCCATATCTGGGAGTTGTTTTGTACGGACCAGCATTAGCATTGGCTTCTGGTATGAATAGCTTTACTAATAAGAATTTTCTGTATAATATACTGTATATTACTGTATATTCTGTATATTATATTATAATATCTGTGAATAACTACTCTATTAAACAATGGACAGTCACCCCGTTGTCTGTGACCGGTTCAATACTGGTTGTGGGTATCATTTGTACTTTCTACACATCAATTGTAAGATTTATTTACAGATACAATATCTTAATTGTATTCAAATTAATTATTATTATTATTAATTTTAAAAACATAGGGCGGTATTAAAGCGGTAAATATGAAGGAAATAGATCTGGATGAATGATATGCAACAAGAATTTATACGACAAATTGGTCAATAGGTTATTTGGACGGATGTGTTACAGACTATCCTCATGTTCAGTGGTCTACTTATGGTGGCAATAGTGGGCTCAATAGAAATGGGAGGTGTGTTGGAGCCCTGGAAAATAGCCTACGATAACAATCGACTTGTTATATTTAAGTTTGGTGCCTATTAATTGAGAAATATACTTTATAATCATATACATTTGTATCAGTTCTGAGTTTAGTCTGTATAGAGGCGATACATTTTGGGCCGTTTTCATGGGCACATTGACGGCTTGGACGGGTACCTATTGTGTTAAACAGACTCAAGTGCAGAGATATTGCTGTATGAGTACTCCCCAAAAGGCTAAAAAGTTATAATTAAATCAAATATTGTGAACATATTTTTAAACTTAAAATTTATTATTTAAACCGAATTATAAGTTTAAACTGTATTTTTTATTAGGGCATTATATTGGAATATTCCGGGTGTTTTAATAATTGCATTTACTGCCATTTGGTGTGGAATTGTTATATTTGCTAAATATAATGGCTGTGATCCGATATCATTAAAGTTAGTAGATAAGCACGACCAGGTATATTTTATTTATTACACTTATTCCATTCAATGGCTCTAATTCTATTAAAATTTTTACGAAATGATCAATATAAAAAGTTGATGCCATACTTTGTAATGGAAACCCTATCGAATCTACCCGGACTTCCCGGTCTGTTTGTCTCATGTGTTTTCAGCGGCTCTTTGAGGTATAGATCGATTGAAGAAATGTAATCAAAATGACAATTTTATTGCAATATTTATCAGCACATTATCCTCTGGTTTCAATGCATTAGCGACAGTCACTTGGGATGACTTATTGAAGAGATATTTTCGAAATATTAAAGACAAAAAACAACTTTTGATGACAAAATTTATTGGTAATCTTCATTGCTTTTATATATCAAATCAAATATTAAGATTATTAATTACCTGAAGCCATGACTTATGGTTTGTTAGCGATTGGCATCGCATTTGTAGTGGGACGGTTGGGAACTGTATTACAAGTATTTATTTCATGATTTGCTCCAATAGTTTAATTTGAAAAATTATTTGTTTTAATCCTCACAATAAGGCTTCGTATGCATTGTCGGGCTCTATCACTGGTCCTCTTCTGTCTATGTTTTGTTTGGGAATATTCTTTCCGTGTGTCAACGCTATTGTAATTCACATTCATTCATATTCTGTTCATGATATAATCAACATTTTATGCACTCAAAGGGTGCTATTTCTGGACTAGTATCTGGGATTGGAGTTTGTCTAGTCATCACAACCGGCACAATCATATACCCCCGACCCAAGGGGTTTCAACTGCCCGTATCGGTCACATCTTGTCCGCCAGATATTATTTCTCAAGTGTAAGAAACAATTATTATTCATGTGTCACACAAAGTAATTATATTTATTTAAAACAATTTTAGAATTTATAAAACTTTTTCACATTTGTTAGAAAACATTCAGTTTGGTTTCATTATGTATACTATAAGTTTATTTAAACTATTCATGGCATAAAGTATCATTGTTATACATTACAAACTTAAATTTGTTTGAGTCTATAGTTATGCAGTGGTTATAAGTTAGGTATACATTTTTCTAATAGTTTTTTCCACTCCACAGGTATTTGGGAACAGAGTTTCACGTCTAACTCTGTTCCCAAATACCTGTCACTGACTAACTGTTTGGGTTTTTTGGTCTTTAATTCAATTTCTTAATTCATTCATTACATATCAATTATTTATGAATTTTATTCACTTTTCATAGACTTAAAAAGTCTATTGTGTAATTCAATAATTTAATTCAATTCATTGTTTGTTATTTTAATTTCATTTCAGTTCTGAGAAGACCTGGATGTCTGCCGCACAGAGACAGTATTCAGTTCACTACGAGCCACAGTATTTGCATATTAAATCATATTATTAAGTCATGATATTATAAATAAGCAATTATAAATTATAATATTTAAATTTATTTTCAGAGGAATATTAAGACTGTTTCATATAAACTACATGTATATACCAGTCATTGGATTCCTCACTACACTAATCGTGGGCTCAATTGTCAGTCAGATTTGTGAACGATTTTTCTCAAAAACCAAATTTGTGTCGAGTATTGAAGATAATATGATATATTAAATGAATACTACTATAAAAAGATCTCATATTTTAGATGCCATCCAAAAGGGAGACCATTCGCAGATGAGTCCACTCGTGCACTACTTGTGTCCGGGTTGTATCAAATCAGAGGACTTCAAAGAATCAAACTTAGAGGTTTGCTTCACAAGTCTATTCAAAGTGAATATAATTGTTTAAAAAATACATTTCAATTGAATCCAGGAATTGAGATCTCAACCCATTGTCATACAAGTGAATCAAAGCAAAGAAAGTGGGAATATTCACAACAATCCATTGAGTGGTCAACACTTGCAATATATAGACAACACTAGCTTTTCGGATAAAGATCTATAATTTGAACTAGTTATTTATTTATCTAGTTTAACAATTTAGTGTCTATTTATTTATATGTCATCATATAATTTCAATAAAACAATTAAAACCTTCATAATTGTCTATGAACATAATTGCATTTAATGAATAGAGTTTTTACTTTTGATTATAATGCTATACTGTGCTTGGTAGTTTATTAGAATAATATTCTGGTACAATTAGAGCAGTGAACTAGAATTGTATGCAAATTCCTATATTACTAATAGTGTTGTACTGTATGTAAGGCTATAATAACGTCGCGTTTGAACACAATTTGCCCCCAAATAGTGAATCACTGATTGAGTGATAGACTGATCGCCACAACAAATGACTGTTTGTTTGGTTTGAGTCGACACTATCACCACTGACTGTATCTCAAGACATATTCACCGCAATCAACACATTCACAGTTTGCCATCAAAGACATGACTATTTGACGTGTAAGACACCAATCAGTGGCCTGAATATTGTCAAAATGGATGAATTGGTGGATGAGTTGAGTAGTACTATGATAGACGTGGACGTCCATCACATTCAGAGCACATCCAACGCTGACATGATTGCCATCAACGGTCAGTCTGAGGGCCAGAGAGACATTGAGATGCGATCGGCGAAGAACCAGAAGCCAGTGGCGAGGAGTGCATCGATTCTGATTCGCTCCAAACTATTGATATTATCAGACTCTGAATCGGATGACGACAGCAATGGTGGTCTCAATAGTAAGACAAACCAAATGTCCGCCCGAAAGGCCAAAAGAGTGAACAAAAAGCAGAACCCATTGAACGCCAAGATGTGTCCTCAAGAGTGTCACACAAATGGCTTTCAAATGTCTTCATATACCGGCAAACGGAAGAGGAGTTCAACCATTTCTGAGGCCAATCACAGCTCAAACACTAACCTAACACTGAATGGCATTCAAATGGATTGCGATAACGATATGACCGACACGTCGTCCCTCAGCGAGTCCTCCGATGACTACAACTCTGACAACAACTTCGATGGCGACGACGAACAGTCGGACTTCTATGAAGTGATCAAATCCAACAAAAGCACTCAAAGACAACGCCATCACAACCACTCGCATTCCTCCCGAGCCATGGACTTTGCCGTTCCGTCCACAAGGAATCCATTCTTAACGATGGGATTGTCTTCAGCCACGTCTTCGTCTTACAGTTCAAGCCTTTCGTCGGCCTCTATGTTGTGGAAGAGGAGACGACGCATGCATTGAATGCTTCATTCAATGCTTGTCTTATGTCTTCCTATGCATCCAATTATCTCTTGAGATGATTACGTGATGTCATAGCGTATGGCGATGGGAGTGACGGGAGGGAGAAATATATGCTTTATTTGATTGTTTGTATGTATAGTCTGTATATATAATTATGATAATCATCTCTTTTGACTGTATTTACGACAAACCGTAATATTATGAGATGTGGTGACACTTATTGTCTTCAGAATAACGTTTACTTTTAGATATATTATAGTATTTTACAAATGAAGTCAAATTCTGGTCAGAATTCGGAATATTTTTCTCAATCTTATTATATACTCGAACTGATTGTCAGATTTAACAATACCTCATCGATTGTATTCAATTTAAACCGGTTTTAGTGATTAATTGCTCTTTAATTACGGTATATATCATATAATTATAGAAATATTATAGAAATTATATTTTCATAACATTATATTTTTCAATAAAATTATTAACAGCTATTTGAGTGTCAAATCAATTGATTAATGAATGGAAACTAATCGACTAAACCCTGATCAGAGTGAAAGTTATGGACCTATTGTCCCGATTTGGGAACTCATCGATTCGTGGTAATCACGCCATGTATTGGGCGATGGACTCAATTAAAGTAAAACAGTTTTATTTGAATTAAGTCTAATAATCAATACATTAATTACTTTAAAGCAAACAACAATCTACTGAATAATCAATTGAAATAAGTGTTAAACTAATAGTATGTCTATTTGTTGGCATTAGCACCAGTGATGTCTTTCCACATGTGGTCCTCGTGCTCCTTGTGGTGGTCGGCCTTCTGCTTGGCCTCCCAGGCGGCCACAGCGGCCGGACTGTTCACTTTGCGCTGTATGTATATCCAGAGGGGAAAGCAGATGACATTGGCGTACACGAAGTACCTGAAGAACCATCCAGTCTTGAACATCCACCGGAAGGGCATCTGCGACAGGCCCGCCATGGGCGTCAGCGGCACCACCTGGGGCTTGCCCTGACCAGGGTTACGGAACACCAGCATACGAAGTGCACTCACACGCATTGTCACCAATGGATCCGATTTACACCACGAGAAGACACACTCAATGCAGTCTCAATGCTACACAAAATGGTTTCGTTTCATAAATGATGTCTCTTTTGATCCCCTTTTATGTCAAATGCTTTTTATTCAATTCAATGCATTTCGTTGTAAACATTGTCTCACGTTTTCACTGCTCTACCCAACTGTGAACTGAAGGTTATATTTGTTGACAATTTTGTTCACTTATAGCGTTACGAATATCGAGAGCAAAGGTTTGCAACCAAATAGTGAACTAAACCTCACATCCAATGATTGATTACAAAGGGTTCACAGAGTGATAATAAATGGTAACATCATCTTTGATTATTAACAGTTAGACATTGAATGCCATGAATTTTATGATAAGTTTAGTGATTGTAAACTTGGATTGGATTCAGAATTGATCCCAAGAAGTGTATGAGTGGTGATAATCAGCGGTGAATGTGGTGGCAGTTGTGGTGACAGTTGCAGACCATGCTATCCCGGGTGAGTCTCATGGATTTGGCGGGAATCGCTGGCTTCGTGGGCATTGTGGGCGCCGGTGTGTCACTGATTCTGGTGAACAGATCCAGAGATAGGGTGACAAAAGAGGACTATTATCTGAAAGCGTTCGCAACTCTTGAGCGAAACAAAGCGGCCATTGCTTTGATCGGCGGA
The DNA here is from genome assembly GCA_905397405.1 of Oppiella nova. NCBI lineage: Eukaryota > Metazoa > Arthropoda > Arachnida > Sarcoptiformes > Oppiidae > Oppiella > Oppiella nova. Next base: position 17,209 of record CAJPVJ010000893.1, read on the forward strand.
CCCGTCAGGAAATATAGGATCGATTTGAGTGACTCTTTGAACAACTCGTTTGACTCGCTGTCCACTCGACTCAAAGTCCCCTTCAAAGGGATCCACAAAAGCGGTGATCTATACGTGTGGGCCGACCGCCAACACGTCCACCACGAGTGGACTCTCAGACGTCTCGAGATTATCTTTGATGACATTAGCGATAAGAAAGTGATTGTATATAAAAATGATGACCAAATATACGGCAAATAAATTTCACTTTTTATTCACAACACATCAAATACATTGAAATTCACAGCAAATGAACTCATTTTACACACAATTATAAGGGATTCTTAAGAAGTGAATTGAGAAGGACTTCGATGGCTCTTAGGACCTCCTGAGCCGTCCCTACAATCATGTCTTTAGGCAATAAATACCCGAATTCTCCCAAATCTCTTAACTTTAGCTCAAAACTTAGTTTCACTTTTAAATGATTGTGAATCCAATCAATACTCGACCCATAAGTGGATTCTAATAGAAATGTCAGTGAAATTGTGGTCAACTTCTACTACTACTCATACTTACTCATGACATCTGAAGTGGAGCCCACTTTATAGGTGAGACCTGATTGTTGGTGAATGGCATCGGCGGCCAATTTGGCCAAAGTCTCCAATTGAGTCCTATTTGCGGTCAACTGTTGATTGTGTTCTTCGGATGGATAGAGAATTCTTTGATTAAACGAATGCAATGAGAAATAGCCTTTCAATCGGTTTGTTTGATTCAATTTGAATGTGAATTCTCTGAACGATTCACCAGAATCAGTGACACACCGGCGCCCACAATGCCCACGAAGCCAGCGATTCCCGCCAAATCCATGAGACTCACCCGGGATAGCATGGTCTGCAACTGTCACCACAACTGCCACCACATTCACCACTGATTATACACTTCTTGGGATCAATTCTGAATCCAATCCAAGTTTATATTCACTTTTATCATCAAATTCATGGCATTCAATGGTCTAACTGTTATTAATCAAAGATGATGTTACCATTTGTTATCACTTTGTGAACCCTTTGTAATCAATCATTGGATGTGAGGTTAAGTTGACTATTTGGTTGCAAACCTTTCCTCTCGATATTCGTAACGCTATAAGTGAACAAAATTGTCAACAAATGTAACCTTCAGTCCACAGTTGGTTGAGAGCAGTGAAAACGTGAGACAATGTTTACAACGAAATGCATTGAAGTGAATGAAAAGCATTTGACATAAAAGGGGATCAAAAGAGACATTATTTATGAAACGAAACCATTTTGTGTAGCATTGAGACTGCATTGAGTGTGTCTTCTCGTGGTGTAAATCGGATCCATTGGTGACAATGCGTGTGAGTGCACTTCGTATGCTGGTGTTCCGTAACCCTGGTCAGGGCAAGCCCCAGGTGGTGCCGCTGACGCCCATGGCGGGCCTGTCGCAGATGCCCTTCCGGTGGATGTTCAAGACTGGATGGTTCTTCAGGTACTTNGTGGATGTTCAAGACTGGATGGTTCTTCAGGTACTTCGTGTACGCCAATGTCATCTGCTTTCCCCTCTGGATATACATACAGCGCAAAGTGAACAGTCCGGCCGCTGTGGCCGCCTGGGAGGCCAAGAAGAAGGCCGACCACCACAAGGAGCACGAGGACCACATGTGGAAAGACATCACTGGTGCAAATGCCAACAAATAGACATACTATTAGTTTAACACTTATTTCAATTGATTATTCATTAGATTATTGTTTCCTTTAAAGTAATTAATGTATTGATTATTAGACTTAATTCAAATAAAACTGTTTTACTTTAGTTGAGCACTTAGTCCAGTGCCCAATACATGGCGTGATTACCACCAATCGATGAGTTCCCAAATCGGGACAATAGGTCCACAACTTTCACTCTGATCAGGGTTTAGTTGATTAGAGTTTCCATTCATTAATCAATTGATTTGACACTCAAATAGCTGTTAATAATTTTATTGAAAAATATAATGTTATGAAAATATAATTTCTATAATATTTCTATAATAATAATTATATGATATATACCGTAATTAAAGAGCAATTAATCACTAAAACCGGTTTAAATTGAATACAATCGATGAGGTATTGTTAAATCTGACAATCAGTTCGAGTATATAATAAGATTGAGAAAAATATTCCGAATTCTGACCAGAATTTGACTTCATTTGTAAAATACTATAATTATATCTAAAAGTAAACGTTATTCTGAAGACAATAAGTGTCACCACATCTCATAACATTACGGTTACGGTAATAGATTTGTCTGTTTGTCGTAAATACAGTCAAAAGAGATGATTATCATAATTATATATACAGACTATACATACAAACAATCAAATAAAGCATATATTTCTCCCTCCCGTCACTCCCATCGCCATACGCTATGACATCA
>CAJPVJ010000894.1:0-11258 GCA_905397405.1 Oppiella nova
TCGAGTTTTACGCTCAACTCGAAACTGAGACCGAAATCAGACAAATTGTGTTCATTGAGAAGAGGGCTCAACTCATAACCCTTTCCGCTGATAGTTCTCTGCATTTATGGGAAATCAATACCAAAACCAATGAGAATGAAGCCAAGAGTGGAGTCTTGGAGTGCGTGAAGACATGCGATTACTTCCGGAACGAGGCCTCGAAGGAAGGCTCAATCAAACAAATCACAACCATTTCTGTCAATTCAAACTCTGATGTATTACTGGTTGGCACTCAGAACGGAAACACATATCTTCTCGATTTGGAGACATTTGACTTAAACGATCAAGTCATATACCAAGCCGTTGTCCTCCAGAACATTCCCGACGATTATAAGTTCAATCCGGGATCAGTTGAAGTGATTGCTGAGCAGCCCCTAAACCCCAATAAGTTTCTCATTGGATATAATCGCGGTCTTTTGGTTCTATGGGATAACCAAACCCTAACCGCTGATAACTATTTTTTCGCAAATCAGGTTTGAATCAAAGAATTTGTATTGTTTTTGGATGAAATGAAATGAAATTTATTATTTGTAAAGCAATTGGAATCCGTGCACTGGTTGTCAAATGGACAGCAGTTTATCAGTGCCCACAACGACGGCAGTTATATTGTGTGGAAAGCAACGGATAGTTTACATACGGCAGAGCAGCCTAAGACACCTTACGGACCCTTTCCCTGCAAAAGCATCAGTAAAATTATTTGGAAAACTGTGCAAAACAGGTATAACTTTACTCTTAATTCACTTTGAATTACAATATCGATTGAGTGATTTATTTTGACATGAATTTAGCGATGATTTCATAATATTCAGCGGAGGAATGCCTCGCGCTTCATATAATGATAAGCACACAGTTTCCATAATACAAGGAACTCCTGAAAGTGGTAAACATCATGTCCTCGACTTTACCTCCAAAGTCATCGACTTCCTAGTGATTGGTCCGCAAAATAATACAAAAGGTATTTGATTTAAAACTTATTACCGTATTTTAAATTTATTAAATGATTGCTTTTCTATTCTCAGATTTCGATAATCCCACGACTCTTATAGTACTGGTCGATGAAGAGATAGTTTTGATTGATTTAACTCATCCGGAATGGCTTCAGCATAGACTCCCGTATCTGTCAAGTGTCCACTCGTCTGCTATAACCTGTTGTCAGCACTACAGCAGTGTTTCGGATCAGATCTATAAGAAGATCGTTGAGGCGGGAAGAGTACAGAACACCGGGAAGTTTACTTCAAAGGAATGGCCCATAAATGGCGGTCAAAGTGCGTCCAAAAGTGTGAATACAGGTCGCGACCTACTGGTGACCGGTCACGAAGATGGCAGCGTTCGCTTTTGGGACTCGAGTTCTGTTTCGTTGCAACACTTGTATACTCTGATGACAAACAAACTCTTCCTTTTGAGTGATGACGACATAGCACTCATCGACAGCGACGACACGGCTCTCAATGAGACCAATGCGGAGGACGAGTGGCCGCCCTTCAGAAAAGTGGGCACTTTTGACCCCTACAGCGATGACCCGAGATTTGCCGTCAGGAAAATAGCGCTCTGTGTGTACACGGGTTCGCTCATCATTGCCGGCACTGCCGGTCAAGTGATTGTGTATGAGTTGAAGGAAGAGGCCACTGAAAAACCATTGACCAGTAATCAGTTGAGTATTGTTGGCGATAAGGATGGCTTTGTATGGAAAGGACACTCGCAGCTGACCCCTAAAAATGGTAACATTAAGTTTGATTGGGGTTATCAGCCGTCAAGTATAGTGCAACTCCAACCGCCCGCCTCTGTCACTGCTCTGGCACTCTATGCCGAATGGGGTCTCTTAGCCGCCGGTACAGCGCATGGGTTTGCCATCTTTGACTATCTCTACCGCAAAGTTGTGTCCACCAAAACCACTCTAAACCCCAACGATCTGACCGCTGTCTCGGGAGGCGATGCTCTCATTTCAAGGCGAAAATCATTCAAAAAGAGTTTACGCGAATCGTTCAGACGTTTAAGAAAAGGTCGTTCACAGAGAGGCGACAAAAGAGCCGGTTCTCCGACATCAACGCCTGCCTCGTCCTCATCGCCATCAAAGTCCATAGAAGAGGGCCGCAAATCACCCAAAACTGAAGTGATTCAGATTGAGACCAAACCTGTCGAGAGACAAATCGAGGCGCGATCTGCTGAAGACTCGATGGGATCAATGGTTCGCTGTTTGTATTTCTCGAATGCATTTATTGTCAACAGTAAGTCAACAATGATTAGTAAATATTGCCGTTTATTAATATGTTTTCCTTGTGTAGACTCGACTCAAACTCCGACTCTCTGGGCGGCCACTAATGCCGGCAATGTATTCATATATACAATGGTATTGCCGTCCGATGACAAGAGAGCGTCTGAAGACGTGAGCTCTCAATTGGCTAAAGAAATACATCTGAAACACAGAGCGCCTATCGTTGCCATTCAGATAATTGACGGAAACGGTGTTCCACTGCCCGACTCCTATGAAGTACAGAAAGGAGTGGCAAAGATTCCCACTTCTAGTGGACATCGAGTGCTGATCTGTTCGGAAGAGCAGTTCAAACTCTTCAATCTCCCAAATCTCAAACCTCTTCATAAGTTCAAACTGACCGCACATGAAGGCGCCAGAGCTCGGCGTATAGCCAACGCTCAGTTCACCAGCAAAGCCAATGACAGTCACATGGAATACCATGTGTTGTGTCTCTCAAATCAGGGCGATGTCAGTGTCCTATCGATTCCCGAATTAAAGCGTCAAATGCAGACTCAATGCACGAAACGGGAAGACATTAACGGAATTTCAAGTTTAGTGTTCACTCGTAACGGAGAGGGCTTTTACTTGCATTCTTCGAGCGAATTCAGACGGTTCTCACTATCGGCCCGACATATAGTTGAGCCCATTTGCACCGTTGACTTACCCGAAGGTTCCCGACCCGTGAAGCCTACCCAACAAAGACCTCCAATCGCCGCCGCGTCTGTCATAGAAGAGCCCATCGCTGAGGAGAAAGAGGAGGAGAAGACTACTGAAGACATTAATGAACGGGAGATCACAGGAGAGCCACTCCATGAAGATAAAGTAGCGCCAAATGATTGCGCGGATGAGTCGACGCCCACCAGTGGTATAGAGGAGTCTCCCGTCAACCACAATGACTTCGAGCCCCCAGAGATTAACTACAATACACTTCCGGACTCAGCCGATGAGATAGAGATAACGACTCACGAAGAAGTGTTGACAAACGGCACGAATGGAAATGCCGTTAACGGTGACAATGACTCAGATTCTCAGATTGAAGCAGATATTGACGTCTCGAATGTGACGGAAAGCTCTGTCAAAACCAACTCAATGGACATCACTATCGATAGCGTGAGAGACCACTTGACGTATGTTTTTGTTATCACTTTTATTGCATTTAGTTATAAATAAATGCTTTTACCGTATATTTGATTAGAAATTTAAGTATTTGTGTCGAACCGGAAGGCCATGAGGTGAAGAAGAATCCATCGCCAATTCCTAACGAATCGCTTCCAATCATTAACTCACACGAAGGCATGTCCTCATAGTTCCCATAATGTGATTGTTATTCAATTTTACTTAATAACACGTTTCTATTTTACAGATTAAACAATTAAATCACGTTTTATCGCATAAACTCTGATATTTGGGATCTATTTCGCAAAACATATTTTATATCATATTTAATATCTTTTCTGTGAATTCAGCTTATCTTTGGTTTCTTAGAATTTCTAAATATTTTAGTTTTACTCCAAAATCTTAATTAATTGTTTGGTTTTTAAAATATTTTTTATAAACTATATCCTAATACAGACACATTAAGTAATAATTTTGCTCAAAAAGTTATATTTTTGCTCTAAATTTGTACTAGGGTAATTTTAGGATTGAGTTATTTTTAAAAGCTTTAAAAATGTCCTTAATTATGGCTTAATATAAAGTCTTAAGTCATGATTAGAATTATATAAAAATAAGTTTATTTTTTGATCCAAGAGGTATTCTTCCAAAGTCTACACTATATCTCCACTAAAATCTCTTTATTTTGCATTTCATTTAGTATTTAGTGATTACATGAATGGCCTTAAAGTCTAATTTTGCTTTATTTTCAAATTTCTTGAATATATTTGTCTTCTTATATACTCTCATATAGTGTTTGTTTGTATCTCTATTTTATATAATATATTCAAATTTATTGTAAATTTTACTATTTTTTAATAATTGATAATCAAATCATTTCATTTAAACAGAAATCATACAAATATTAATAACTTTGTAATTATTTTCAATAAATTATTTAACTTTTCATATAATTTATACAAATTTCGAAAATAAATATAATTTTGTGGGTATTTCTGTGTTATTCGCAGTATTATTGTTATTACATTAGACTATATTAGTGAGCAACCATGGTCAGTTAAACATATCGAGTACAGTATACAGTATATACATTTATAATATGAGTCTTATAGTGTATGCCTTTACAATCAAATCGTGTGACACTGACCCCGATAATGACAGTCATATTAGGAATATTCCTAAATTGGATGCCATCTCACAGTCAGCAGACATACAGTGAGTCTCATTGAATGCAATTCGTTGTGATTGTTGTCCTCTAACCAGAAAACAAAGCATTTCTTGAATCGCTTTGAATTGCATTTATTTCCACTCAAATGTATCACAAATTCATTTCATTTGCTAACAATTGATGGTATTTTCAAAACTTATACAAACTTTTCTATCATTACTTGTTTGACCGTCAATGCCACCACTTTATAGATGACTTTCATTTAAGTACCTTTTATAGTAAGTATAAAGCAGTTCTTTACAGTAGGCGGTGTACAGGTATAAAAGGGAACAAATTGTTAGCAAAAAAATAAGAGCCAATAAGAAGCGAGTATTTTGTTAGAGAATTGTTAGAGAATTCAGAGTTTGAGACAGATTTGGACGAATGGTGTGAGAGATGGTCGTAATGTTGAGCGATTGAGTGATTGTGTGCCGCAAATGCATTGAACGCATCATTCAGTCATTCAGTGATTCAGTGATCGGTCTCTAAATACTCCATATATTTGTTGTCCAGTTGTGAGCATTGATTGCATTGACTGCACGACCACTACATCCATAACAAAGTAAGTGACTGTTTGTCTATCTGTCTGTCTGTCTGTGTGTGTGTCTGAACTGATCCGTTGGTGTAGATGTCTTCGGGGGACAAGAAGGCGGTGGTGAAGAACGCGGACATGTCAGAGGAGATGCAGGACGACGCGGTGAACACTGCGCTCCAGGCGCTCGACAAGTATAACATCGAGAAAGACATCGCCGCGTATATCAAGAAGGAGTTCGACAAGAAGTATAACCCCACCTGGCATTGCATAGTTGGCCGCAACTTTGGCTCATATGTCACCCACGAGACCAAACACTTCATCTACTTCTACTTGGGACAGGTCGCCATCCTATTGTTTAAGAGTGGATAGTCCCCGACATCACCCCTCGAGTCACCGCATCATATGATTGTATTGTTTGATAAGTTTTGCTAAATATTTGTTTTTACGTTCCCTTCAGTTAACGTCTATTTTGTTCAGTTATTGTTCACTTATATATCAATTAAAAACACATTTTTCCCAAATTGTCGCCAAAATTGTTTTATTTTGTATTTAATGTAATTTACAATCATATCGATTGCGGCATATAAGGCACCGGTAGGTTGCGTTCACTTCTTGTAGGCGCAGTGAATGGCAGCGATTCCCCCGAAGAAGTTGGTGTACTCGACGAACCCAAAGCCCGCGCTCTCTATCATGGATTGGAACTCCTTTTGGTCGGGAAACTGACGAATACTTTCCACTAAATATTGATAAGACTTCCAGTCTTTGGCAAAGACTTCGCCCAAAACGGGAATCATTTCAAACGAATAGAAGTCATAGAGTTTGGACAGCAATGGGTTCTGGAGTTGAGAGAACTCAAGACATGCAAACATAGCGCCTCTTCTGAGCACCCGATGGGCCTCTGATAAGGCCTTCTCGATGTCGACCACATTCCTGATGCCGAAGCCAACGGTGTAGGCGTCGAACCGGTTGTCTTCAAACGGCAATTCCATGGCATCGCCTGAAACCCATTCCATGCGATCGCAAGCACTCGGAGACAGACTTTGTTTGGCTCTGTTTTGGCCCACTTTTAGCATCTGTTGGTTGATATCACAGACAATGACTTTGAATTGATTGTCATTAGGAAACCGATGTCTCATATGAGTGACAAACTCCTGTCCGATATCTCCAGTGCCGCCGCACATGTCCAACAGAACCGTCCCTTTCATTGGATCCAACTTTCGGATCAGTTCTCTCTTCCAATACCTATGAATACCTAAACTCATGACATCATTCATGAGATCATAGTTTGGTGCCACGGATGTGAAGACCTGGTTCACTGCAAACACAGACATTGACAGCAATTGGTGTCACACTTTCATGTCATTTGCAAACCTTTGTGTGACTTCTCATCGGTGGTGACGCTCTCGAAGCCAAAGTGAGTGCTCTTTGAGGCCATTCTTATGGTGGAAGACATCCATCGGTGAACCACTTGTTTATAAGTGATCATCAAATTGACACACATTTCACTGCATTTCAAGTGATGTTTGGATCAGTGATTGTCATCACAAACACAACATTCACTTCACAGTCACTCATATGCTATGTTTGCAACACTTTCTACAACTAGTAATATAGCACTCAATAGGGTTGTAGAGTTCAATAGGGTTGTAGAGTTCAACACTTCATTCAATGAAATGATTTTGCAATCAATCAATAATTTAATTTAATTCCCTTTATTTACATTTAATTCAAGTTAAATAAAATTTAATAATATTAAAACTGTATGTATATATTTCTATATAACTTAATATATTATACAGTGTATAACTTTTAAAAAACTTATTTACGAATAGCAAGCACATAAATTATATCAGATATAGATAAAATTTTGAATGTATGAATGGAATGTAATTTTGATTTATATACTTGATTTAGTAACTAAATATTAAGTTAGTTAATTTTAATAAATAACGCAGATATTGTTGGACGTACTTTATAGATTTTTATTAATACTGCAGGTTAGGTTTCAAACTTACCACTTATTTTCATTCCCTTTGCCATTCCTTGTTAAGGTCCGAGAATCCCTTTCCTTTCCCTTAAAAATTTCGTTAAATATTAGCAATAAATAATGCACTAAATCACGTGTTAATACATTAAATACGATTTTAATGCAACTCTAGTAATTACGGATTAATACCTTTATAAAAGGTTTTATATATTTTAGAAATTTATTGAATGTCAAGCTAATGATTTTAGTTACTTGTATTACATTTAAGATTGAGATTTAAGGGAAATTTTAAGGGAATTTTGATATAAGGGATCCCTTACACACAAAATGGGAATCTTGCCATATATGATTTTTGATTCCCTTTCCCTTCCCGTTCCATTAAGGGAATGGTAAGGGAACGTGAAGTTTAAGGGAAAAGGAAACCCAACTTTGAATGTACTACTTGTATGAACTTCATTGTAAAGTTATCTATTAAATTGATGTGACATATGACCAATATTTATAAAGAAAAATTTTCCGATAACAGTGGTCACTGCCGCCGAACCCGAGGTCACGACTAAATTAATTACATATTCGGACTCCTCGTTGAAAGTACTGCAGTATATTATATGATTCAATATACATGTGACCAGAATATGTCAATTTGGACCATGTTCTTTATTTATCATATGTTCACTATTGGTTCGTTATAAATAACGTCACCATACGCGTGCTTTTTATGAAAAGCCTCACGTAATTTCATTATAAAGGTATCACATATGATGACTGATCAATGCTAGGGTCATGGGTTACAACCTGTATTGAACTGTCATAGTATTAGTACCGAAATAATTATAATTATAATTAAATGACTGTTATTTTGTTCAGGAAAGCACTGGTATGCGAGTGACTGTCACTCGACTGCAGCCCAACTCCTCACTCGTCATACGTCTACATAATGGATGGTCTCAACCAATAGGAGACGACTATTTAAATTTGGAGCTAATATTGCGAGCATTCGATTGGACAGCCATTTGGTGGCCATTGAAATGTGTTCACCATTCGTGTGATGAGATTATTGTCAAAATGAAGGCATTTGCTGAAGACATTGACACCATTGCCACCATTGAGGACAACACACACCACACACTCACTGCAGACACCAATGAGAGCAAAGAAATTATAGTCAAAAAAATGATAGCCTTTTGTGTCTCTTCATGCGTGGACCAGAGGTTGTCCTCCGTGTCCACACAGTTGCAGACATTGACCGCTGAGTCCATCCATAGGACCAACACTTTACAAGACTATCACTTCACCAAAGCCATCTGTGAGTCGAAGGAAACTCAAGTGAATTGCAGCGCAAATGGTGTCCTCTCTTGTGATGATTACACCCTTAAGACTAAAACACAATTATATAGCAACGGATCAGCTGTGAAGACACACGTCAAGCAAGACATCACACAATCACCTCATGTGACCACTCATGTCAACAAATGTGTGACAAATGGCTTGAATGGCAGCACTGCTACTAAATTAGTGACCAATACTAGTAGTAAACACATTGTGCTCACCAATGGATTCAATGGTAGTGATAGTCACTCATCAGTCAACAAATGTGTGCCGAAGACCTGTAGTGCAGAGCATGTGGTCTGCAATGGGTCTCAAGTGACCAATGGATCACTCGAGAAGACTCCGTGCGCTGAGAAACGGTCGGCGCTTACCATGAAGAGCATCATTGGCTCCAATGGTGACCTCAAAGAGCCAGAAGTGGTGACCATTGGTGACAGCGATGACGACGAGCCCGACTCCAAGATTAGCAGACATTGACTGTAATGACAACTCATTTATTATAATTGATTGTAATTATTATAACTATTATTATATTTCATTGTATTTAATGACATGTTTTTTATCAAATGATTTAACATTAATGACATATTTTACCATTTTTTCAAATAAATACTGAATTCACTGTCAAATCATTATTACTGTTATTATATGTGATTATATTGTGAGAACATGGTTTCAATGGATCCCATGTGTGCCCTACGAGTCGGTGCCAATGATCCGGCTCATATTATCGCCGAACTTTCTATGTTTAACATGTGCTGCACAACTAGGGTGACCAACTCACTTTTATTATTCTACACAACCAACTAGGTACATTCATTTATAATTATTTTGTGTTTATTAATTATTATAATTAAGACATCATATTATATTGTTAACAATACTATATTTGAAAATTTTATAATTTTGGACAAAATATTTTGGTTGTAATCAGGAATATATAATTAAAAAAATAGATTATCAAATGGATACAAAATATTTCTAATATTAATTTTGATTGTAATATTAAGACTATTGGTGCAAGCACATGGTATGTAATATATATTTTTAAAAGTACCATTCTTTAAAAGATCAAGATCAAGCCACTCAAGTAGAAACTACCCAGATTCATTCAGCAAATGCTTAATATTAGATTGCTTTTAATTATATTTAATACCTAACATTTAAAAAAATTAAAATAAATAATTTAAAAGTTAGATATACCACTGCCATACAATATACTGCACAATACCATTTACATTAGATCTAGATCTAATATTGCATATCAACATTTGGGGCAAAAAATCCATGTTTCTCCAAAATTTTATTTTGATCAAGTTAGACTCTAATTTAAATTGGTATTTAAAAAATAAATTAAAATATAAATTTATAACAAAAATAAGTCAAATTAAATTCTTGTTAAAATTAAACACATAATATTATGACCACATTTGGATCTAGTTCCGATGACCTAATAGTCAATTGACCTAATTAAAAATTTCACTTTCAATTCAAAATAATAAAAATAATTATGCCAATAAATCAAAAAGCACGTCACCACAATCTACGTTATTTATGAACAAAAATTAAAATTGTAATCAGGATTAACTATATTCTCTAATCTCATGTAAAATTAATTGTCCAATAAATAATATGCTTTAAAAAGTTGATCTAGTTATTAAGTATTGTACGCAAAATATAATTACTTTAAATAACAAACATAATCAAATAAATAACAGATAATTGGCGCCTCCAGTTGAGTGGACTGTTTTTGGAATTTTTATAAAATGAGAAAATGACCGCAATATTCGACAAATATTTTGCCACAAGAATTCTGGAATCAATTAAAATTTGATCATTATAATTACACGCGCATATTCGAGGTCCATTAAAGTAAAAATTAAAAAATATAAGCAAAAAATTTATTAAGTTGTGGGGGTGCAAAATTGTACGTATGAATGGGAGGGGAGTTCACTTTTGCGTACGATATGCAACAAAAGGGTGAATTTTTGGTCAAAATTTTGCGTACATTCCTATTGAATTTGCCATTATCAGTTTAACATTGCTCACATTTACAAGTAAAGTGGTACAGTACTACAGTATTTGTCAAAATATTTGCAATGTTGGTGAAATAATTGATTAAATGTTTGATCACTTTGAATACAGAATTTTGAATGTTTAGATTTGTGTGCTTTGCCTCAATTCGGGGCAGATTTGAGACCATTTAAGGTTACAAAATAATTATTATTTCACAAAACTCCCCCAAAACAAGCTTTTCTCTCCCGAATGGTAAGCATTCAATGAATTGGTGAACAATTTTTACAACTCATTTGAGTAGTAATACTGTAATACTGTACAACATTTCAATATTCTCTATAAGAATACAAAAAGTGACATACAGTATACACTTGGTCAATTTAGTGATACAACCTGCAATGTTTTTTGCAGTATATACAACCTCACTCACTAAGTGAATGTATGAACATTTTGTGTGCTATAGTCTACTACTATATTCTACAGACTGTTAGACTGACTGCAGTCATGTGAGTGTTATGTAATTCATAGTTGTTATGAAAACATATGATGTAATGGTTGTGTACTATAGGCAACACAAGACTTACGATAATACTGGTATAGTCATGGTTAGTTTGTGAGACATTGAGTCATTGGATCCGCTCATGGATTTGCCTAACATTAAGGGATTGCTATGAATGGACACCATCGGCACCACTGATGACAACGACATGGATGCCGATGACAATGAGGAAGACCTGGACGAAGAACTGAACGCTATATTGAGTGGACAGACATATATACC
>CAJPVJ010000895.1:0-19620 GCA_905397405.1 Oppiella nova
ATGTAATTTATGGTTTATGAGTTTACTATATTTATCAAAATAGGACTTTTTATCGCAAGCTAATTACTTGAAATATAATATTTTGTTAATAGCCTATTACATTAATTAAAATTGCTTATATAAGGTATTTTTACATTAAATATGCTTTAATATCTAATTACCTATTTATAAGTACATTAGACAAAAGCTATACAACTACTTTTATTAGTATAATATACTCATATGATCAATATTGATCATGTTTTGATTAATGAACTAATATTTTATTTTTAAATGTTGAAAATAATAATTGTAATAATACTCTAGAAAAATGTCAATGATTAATGATTTAAGTAAACATAACAATGAATATAATTTAGTTTTTAAAATATTTTTACTCGTAAATAACAAATACATCAATTATATTGTTGATCACATGATAATGATTGGCCACAAATTATTGATACCTGGTAACAACTTATTAACAATTAAACATAATTTAATAATAGGGTTACAACAAACTTGATAATGAAATATCATTGAATTTTTATGATTATTATTATAATATATTATATATATTATTATATGAATTTTTATAAATCACAATTATGAGCAGGTAACTCACATAAATTGCAAACTATAACTCTAAAACACAAGTAACACTGGTATATAATATTGATATTGCTATAATTTGTATTTTAAAATATTAATCATTTTATAATCATTCCAATGTTAAAACTATTATATGAACAATAAATATGTATGAATCATATTGTATGATAATATTTAAAAATATGTATACATAAATATATGATTGTCATTTATAATTATTAACTCGTAATCTAAAAGCATCACGCTTAGATAATGACTAGCTGAACTCATTACGATTTAATCTAGCTCTATTTTAAATAGATATTTTTAATAACCTTAAACAATTTTTATATCCTTCATGCATGTATTATATTTGAAATATAAAAACAACAAGATCAAATAAAAGTTTAAAACAAATTCCAGCAATGTATCATTGTATAGTATATTGCAAAATATACGTACAGTGAGTGTACAGCATAAGGGATTGTCATTAAATAAAAGTTTAAATTTTAATATCAACGCTTTGGACCAAATCAAGACTCTGGAGCGCAATCAGGAGATCCCATATAAGGGCGCCTTCTGCGACCTCGTCTGGTCCGACCCCGAGGAGGTGGACACGTGGGCCATGAGTCCGCGGGGCGCAGGCTGGCTGTTTGGCGCGCGCGTCACGCATGAGGTGAGAGAGAGGACACGTGACTCGGACTGAGACGTACTTTATTGCAGTTCATGGCTCTCAACAATTTGGATCTGATCTGTCGCGCGCACCAATTGGTTCAGGAAGGCTTCAAATACATGTTCGACGAGAAGCTCGTGACGGTTTGGTCGGCGCCCAACTATTGCTACCGTAAGGAGAGTGCGATCTCTATTACAGTATCTCTACTCATGTCTTCCATCGATAGGGTGCGCCAATGTGGCCGCAGTGCTCGCCTTCCGGTCGGTGGACGAGCGCGAGGCGAAGATCTTCGAGGCGGTGGCCGACGCAGAGCGCGTGGTTCCCGCGCGAAACGTTTGTCCGTATTTCCTGTGAATAAAGTGTTTTCACTTCAAAACGTGTTGTTTTCCCTTCTCCTCCAAACACGCGCCGATCAGCGCCTGAACCGCGAAATCACTCTTAGATAAGGGAATCAAATACTCTTTACTCACTAATACAGAGCGCAGGCGCACATCGAGTGCCGACAAGTGGTTGCGTGTCAACAGCGGCTCTGGCGAGTCGTCGGCCGCGAGAAGGCTTTCGACGGCCGCCGAGAGCGGCGCCGAAGCCAACACTTGGAGGCGTCTATACGTCGAGTTGCGAATTACGCAGCACTGGGAGAGCGGCGCCTTTTTTGGGGAATAATTGTTAAATCGGGGAATCCGTGAACAGAGATATTACCAGAATTGACAGCTCGTGAGAGTGCGGATCGCCGAAACTCTTGCCGTTGTCTGCGGGAAAGGATTCGTATAGTTTTGGGACAAACACTTTGCGAGAACTGACCGATGAATAGGAGGGCGCTGTTCGGCACGTCTTTGAACACTTCGAAGTGATGTCTGTCGGCGTTTGCGATGAGAAAGTCAAAGACCGCCAGATCTACGATATCGAGGAGTCGCGGCCGCAGAGGAATGCGCTGAACAACTGCCGCACAGAAGTCCATCTCGCGCTCCCAGGGGGCAAAAACGCCAGGCCTATAGGTGCGCTGCCAGGGGTTGCGAACGCGTTGCAGCTGTGGGTGGGGGGAGGGGTGTAGAGCAGAGTTAGAATGTATTAATAGATGAATAGAAACCTTGTATTTCGTTGGAAGCATGAGATGAAGCGATCCCTCGAGACGGCCTTCGAGGTCACCGCAAACGGAGTCGAAAGACGAACAGTAATGGCATTCGCCGTAAAAACACGAGTCGTTTGTGAAGGTCGCCGAAAGGGCGGCGCTCGACACTGCCCTGAGTTCGGAGAGACGCAGACGCCGCGAGACCACAATCGGGACGACGCGGAGGTCGAGCAGACGGCTGAGATGGAAGGCTGAGAGCGGGAGTGAGAGAGAGTCGGAGGAAAGGGAGGGAAGGGCTTACCGACGATCTCGCCGTTGTGTCGATCTGCGCCGGCGTAAGGATCGCCCGAAACCACGTGTTGTCTCGAGTATCGCTGCGGTTTGAAGAGCGCCCGCTGTTGGCCATCGAGTTCGAGAAGAAGCTTTGGTGTGGGAGAGGGGGAGGGGTGTAGAAGAAGTAGAGAAGATTTAGAGTGTATTAATAGAGCGAAGGATACAAACCTTGAGTTGAGTTCCGGTGCGCGAGACGTCTGCCCGAAGCACACGTGATGTCTTCAGTGTCCGCAAAACGAGCGACAATTGCGGCGCTTTCGGCGGCAAAAGCTGTCGAGCGGTGACCCACGAGTGCGCCAAAGACCACACGTCGGCGACCGGCGGCTGTTCGGCGTTGAGGTCGAGTTGGAGGGCGCGGAGAAGAGCGAGCGCTTCGGAGGACGTGTTGAGCGCCGGGAGCGGGAGTTTGGCCTCAATTTTTGCGGCGATTCGGAGCGAAATGTCGTCTTTGGAGGCGTTTTTCGGTCGCATTTCGGCGAAAGAAACGATTATAAGACTCGACGACGGCTTCGACTCCGACTGAAAAGAGAGCAAAGTTTGAGAGAAGAAGAGACGCAAAAGACTTCACCTGAAAGTCGTCGAAGAAGAGGACAAAGTAGAAGACCATAAGAGCGGAGAGAAGACAACAGAGGAGGAGAACGGAAACGATTCGCGTCTTCAGCGAAGACATTGTTTTGAGTCGTCAGCTGTTTGTCGACGTTATTTGTGGACCGAAGAGGAAACAAATGCAGAAAATGTCAACAAAAGTGATTCGAAGCGAAGAGCCGAAGAAGACTTTGCAGCAACTGATCCAACGCTGCGTCGACCGCAACCGCGCCGACGGACAGCCGCTCTTCAGTGTCGGCCTTTCGGGCGGAAGTATTCCTTCGGTTTTGGCCGAAGTGTTGCCGCAATTGTCTTGCCTAAAGCGCTTTACCGCCGAGAAGAAGACGCTGCTTGCGGAGCACGGGAAGCTTCTGGGCCTCAGGTGCACGCCTCACATAGCCGCGCTTCACTACGGAGCTCACGGGCGAGACCGCCGGCTTGTCCTGATTGCCGTCAATCCCGCGCTTTCGCCGCAATCGGCGGCCGAAGACTACGAGCGCGCGATTCGGCGCTCTCTCGACTGCGCGGAGGCCGACGAGTGGCCGCGCTTTGACCTCTTGTTACTGGGAATGGGTCCCGACGGCCACACGTGCTCTCTCTTCCCGAACCACGCGCTGCTGCAGGAGAAGCGCAAATGGGTCTCTTTTTTGACGGATTCGCCGAAAGTGAGTGTCGTTTAAAAGGAAAGCCTATGTCTGAGTCTATGTCTGTCCACAGCCGCCGCCGTCGCGCGTCACTCTCACTCTCCCGGTGCTCTTGAAGGCCAAGTGCGTCGTCTTCTACTCGACGGGCGCCGGGAAAGCCGACACTCTTCGGCGCATTCTCGTGGACGCGGAACCGCTTCCCGCAGGTCTCGTGCGCCCCTCAGACGGCGACCTCTATTGGGTGGTCGACGGCGAGAGCGGGCGACTCATTCCCGACTCAATGCTCACCAAAATGGCTGACTTGTGATCACGTGATGTGTGTTTGTATTGATTGCTATGTTATGTAATAAAGAATATATGAATGCATTGAGAGTTGCGTTCATTGACTGCCGGAAGGGTTGACGACCTGTGAGTCCGTCTGCGCAGACGCACAGCAAAGGGTGTGTTTGACTCGTCCTAAGACTCCATTTGTTTACTCCAAGACTTGTGTTCCGCTTCTCCGATGTCTTCTGCACTTCCAACACATCCACCGCTTCTCCTGTAATGGCGTTAACGCAGCCCTCAGTCAACTGCAGTCTCGACGACATCGATCTCAACGCCCTTAAGGTGTGTCCCTATTCTGCGCCAACGTCTGTCCATTTCTAGCCCTGTCTCCCCTCAGGACCCCGCGGGCATCTTCGAGCTCATCGAAGTGGTCGGCAATGGCACGTATGGCCAGGTGTACAAGGTAGGACGCGCCACGCCCTCCATTGACCACTTCCTCTCACTCGCTCTCATTACAGGGCCGACACACGAAGACTGGCCAATTGGCGGCCATCAAGATCATGGACGTGACGGAAGTGAGTTCCCGTCGCCTTCTCTGCGCTCTTCTTATTTGCTTTCTCTCTCTCACAGGACGAAGAGGAAGAAATCAAACTCGAGATCAATGTCCTCAAAAAGGTATTCCCCTTTCGCTCCCTTTCCTCTCTCATGCCTTTGCATCCGTTGTCCAGTATTCACACCACCGAAACGTCGCCACATATTTCGGCGCTTTCATCCACAAGAGTCCGCCCGGAAAGGACGACAAGCTTTGGGTGGGTTTGTCTTCCCTTTAAGCACTTCTTTGTCTTCAACTCTCTCTTTGTCTTCGCAGCTCGTGATGGAGTACTGCGGCGCCGGTTCCGTCACGGATCTCGTCAAATGTGAGTTCTTCGGCGCCAAAGCCTTTCGCTAATTCTTGTCTCCATAGCCACCAAAGGCCAGTCTCTGCGCGAGGAGTGGATCGCATACGTGTGTCGAGAGATTCTGCGCGTGAGTCCCTCTGTCCTCCCGTCCCTCACTTCCGGTCACTGTCTTCCTCTCGTCCGTAGGGTTTGAGTCATTTGCACGCGAATAAGATCATTCACCGCGACATCAAAGGCCAGAACGTGTTGTTGACGGACAACGCGGAAGTGAAACTCGTCGACTTCGGGGTTTCCGCGCAATTGGACCGAACTATTGGTCGCAGAAATACGTTCATTGGAACGCCCTATTGGATGGCACCGGAAGTGATTGCGTGCGACGAGAACCCGGACGCCACGTATGACAATCGCTCTGATCTCTGGTCGCTGGGCATAACGGCGCTCGAGATGGCGGAGAACACGCCCCCCCTTTGCGACCTGCACCCGATGCGCGCGCTCTTCCTCATCCCTCGCAATCCTCCGCCGCGTCTCAAGTCGAAGAAGTGGTGCAAAAAGTTCCAGTCGTTCATCGAGACGGTGCTCGTGAAGGACTACCAGCAGCGGCCATACACTGACCAACTGCTGAAACACCCCTTCATCCGCGACCAGCCCACCGAACGCCACGTCCGCATTCAACTCAAGGACCACATCGACCGCTGTCGCAAACACAAGCGCGGAGAAGACATGCGGTTCGCGGCTCCCGGCCAACAGTCGGATGACGACGACGACGACAGCGCCGCCAACAACGAGTCGGCGCGCGCTGACGAACACGACTCCACTCTTCGGCGCGCAAACGACCAGACGCTCACTGACCGCGCGGCCAAACCCAAGGTCGCGGCGGCCGGGCCTTCGCGCGACGCGCACCCGGCCAACCGCCCGCTGCCGGTGCCGCCGAACCGCGTGATTGTAGTCCCGGATCCGCCGCCGCCGTCGAAGCCGTTGCCGCCGATTCCCGTGGAGGCGGAGAAGCGGCGCCCGAACTCCGGACTCTTCAAAGTGGCGCAAATGCAAAGACCCGAAGATCTGGACGTTTTGGCGGCGCAGTTGACGGAATTGGGCGGAGCCAACGGTCACCACAACAACAACAAAGCACAGCCACAACAGCGCCGCTCACGTGAACACAAACCGCACCAAAAGCGACAACAGGAACACAAACCGACGCCTCCGCCGCCGCCGCCGGCCGTCGATTCGGACGACGACGAGGAGGAGGAGACGGAAGACTCGCGCACGAGAAACGACGGAACGCTTCTCGCGTCGGATCCGCCGCGCCCTCTGTCTGTCCTCTATATATATATATATATATCTCTTCTCATTGCCTCTCTTCTCCGTTGCAGACCCCCAGACAGTCACGCCCCCAATCGCCCGCTGCCGCCGCCGCCCGACGCGCAGCCGCCGTCGAAGCCTTTGCCGCCGATTCCGCGCGAAGACAACGACGGAACTCTTGTGTTGCGACGGGTGAGACATTCGGCGAACGCCTTCCCCTCTCACGCCCTCTCTCTGCCCGCAGAACGACTCGGAAGGACACTCGTCGCGCGCCTCGGGCGCCATTCCCGACCTCTTGTCACAACACGTGACCGAAAAGGCGGACGAAGTGTCGGCGCTTTTGTTGCAATACAGACAACAGTGCGGACAAACTCCGCCCCTTTTGCAGAACAAACAGCGCTCGTTCCTCACGTTCGGCTTCTCCGCCGGAGGGGCCACTCCCTCGCCGCGGCGCGAGTCGCACGTGAACGTGAACGTGGCGCCGGCCATCCACGCGGACACTCCGGAGATCCGCAAATACAAGAAGCGTTTCAATTCGGAGATCCTTTGCGCCGCCCTCTGGGGCGTCAACCTTCTCATAGGCACCGAATCGGGACTCATGCTTCTTGACCGCAGCGGACAGGGAAAGGTGTATCAACTCATCTCGCGGCGCCGTTTTCAACAGATGGAGGTTCTCGAGGGACAGAACATCCTGATCACCATTTCCGGCAAAAAGGCGCGCGTCCGCGTCTACTATCTCTCGTGGCTCAAGAGTAAGATCATCCGCACGGACCAGGTATGCCTCACCTCCCTTTCCTCCCGTCGCTAACGCTCTCTCTATCGCGCAGCAAATCGAGAAGCGCAGCGGTTGGATCAACGTGGGAGACCTTCAGGGCGCCATTCACTTCAAAATCGGTATTCCTTTCCCTCACTCTCTCTCTCACTCTCTGACTGCGCTATGACTACCTATGCTTCCTCAGTGGTGTGGCTCATTCCCCAACACGTGTCGAAGGACTGGGAGAACACGTTTCGGATTTGGAGCGGAAACGGTTTGTCTTTCTTTCGCCACACCACTCCCGAAGCACGCCTCCCACGCCTCCTCCTCCCACTCACTCTCTCTGCCTTCTCTCCCGCAGTCAAGTACGAGCGGATCAAGTTCCTGGTGATCGCACTTCGCGAGAGCGTCGAGATCTACGCCTGGGCGCCCAAACCCTACCACAAGTTCATGGCTTTCAAGTCGTTCGCAGATCTGCAACACAAGCCCCTCCTCGTGGACATGACCATCGAGGAGGGACTGCGTCTCAAAGTCATCTACGGCTCTTCGCACGGCTTCCACGCCGTCGACCTCGACTACGGCCAGGTCTACGACATCTACATCCCCGCCCACGTGAGTGCCCATTGGTCGCCCTGTCTGTCCAGTCACTATAGCCCCGCCCTCTCGTCCGCAGAGCCAATCGGCGATCACTCCGCACACAATCATAACGCTTCCCAATTCGAAAGGACTGCAACTTCTGCTCTGTTATGACAGTTGAGTAACGCTTTTAACGACGCTTTTCATAATGAATGCGTTTCTGTGCAGACGAAGGCGTTTACGTCAACACTTACGGCAAAGTCAGCAAAAACGTTGTCCTCCAATGGGGAGAGATGCCGACGTCGGTCGCCTTCATCGGCACGGGACAGATCATGGGGTGGGGCAACAAAGCCATTGAGATTCGCGGCGTCGAGACCGGACATCTGGACGGCGTCTTCATGCATAAGAAGGCGCAGAAACTCAAGTTCTTATGCGAGAGGAACGACAAGGTCGGGCACTATCTCTACATTTTATTTTCATTATACGCTTAAAGCGTACTATTGTATAAACGAGTGGACCACCAGTGGGTGTGTGCTCTTGTTCTTTGGCAGTGCTCTCGGAATACTTCAATGCAATACATGTCCACCGATTGGGTGCTGAGTACAGATCCGGTCATTTATATGCAAACCTATTATTTGACAAATTATTGTTGACTTTTCTATTGGCAAGCCTACTTTAAGTGCTCATAACTCCCGTTCCCGACGTGACCGTCAGAAAGAAGACCAGATCTGTACTCAGCACCTGTAGCCCAATCGGTGGACATGTATTGCATTGAAGTATTCCGAGAGCGCATTCATAACTCGTACTCTTCTGCTGTTTGCCGTCCTCTCGAGTCTCACTCTCTCTACTCTCTGCAGGTGTTCTTCTCGTCGGCCAAAAGCGGCTCTTCGTGTCAGATCTACTTCATGACCTTGAATAAACCAGGAATGGCCAATTGGTAACGAGAGGACTCACGGATCACTTCTTTGTGCCACAAAACCCTTTAACCCTTTTTTCGCTCAAATTTCTTAATTTTTGTATAAATAAACTCTTTTTCACGTAATTTCTGGAAACCCTTCTGACGTCACATCAAAACAAATGTTCAGAAAGTGTTTCGTCTGTTTGGCGGCCAATTCGCGGCCGACTCTCGCGCTCAACAACAACCTGATGGGCGCCCGACTCGACGCCACACTCGCGGACGGCCTTCCTCTGAGTGCCGAACGGCGCCGACGACTGGAAACCCATTTCTGCCGTTCAGTTGAGTCCGCGTTCGGCTTCTCCTCCGAAGAGAGTCTGCGAACGGCGGGAGTCTGTCATCAGGCTTTCGATCTGCACCTGCGCTCCGAAGAGGCCGTCGACGACAGCGTCCGCGAGATTGCGCTCCACTTCGCGCCGCAAGACGTGCTCTTCAATCCGCAGGTCTTCGCTCTCAACGCCCGCACTCTTCGCCGAAGACTTCTCGTCCTCAAAGAGCTGTCGTTCTGTCGCCTCTCTGTCGCCGCGTCCGACGCCCTCTTCCGCGCTGTCGTCCGACACTCTGCGCAGACGCTGCAAGAGCTGGGGTTCCGCGAGAGAGACACTCCTCTCGTGCGTCATCTGTTGGTCGCGGCGGACGTCGAGCCCGAGTTTCACGCGACTATCGAATCGCAGTTCGGCGCCGAAGACTCGCGAGACACGGCTGTGGAAGACGTTCGGCGCCGAGTGGTCGCCCAATACCTGTCTCTGCGGCTCTGCATCGACGGCGAGAGTGCGCGCGAACTCGTGGAGCGGAAGCGGACGCCACGCCTCTATTTGACTCCTCTGACGTCAGTCGTGGCCAACACTCGACTCCTCACTCGAGACCTGCACTTCTCGAGCGCACAACTCGTCCGAAATGCGGCGCTTCTGACGCTCGAGACGCAGAACGCGCGCCGAGTGGTTGAGCGCGTGTCACGTGTCGGCGAACACTCGTTGCGCGAGATTTGTCTCAAATACCCGAAACTCTTGGACACAAAGAGCGCCACAATTGAGGCCAACGTTCGACTGTTGCGAGAAGAGGGCTTCTCCGCGCGACAGGTCTCCAAAGCGCCGCTCGTTCTCTGCCTCGCGACCGACACCCTTCGCGCGCGCGTCCAACAAATGCGCGCCGACGCCACTCTCGCGGCCTTCGCCGACAACGACCGCGTCCTCCGTCTCGTGCTCTCTATGAAGACATCGTTGCGCCGATTGGCCGCTCTCCGCGCCGACGGCTTCTCCGCGCTCTCATTGGACCACTTGGTCGGAAGCCACGCTTACTTCGAGTCCGTGCGCCTCCGGACGACCAATGAGAGGGGCGGCATTGAGGCCTTCGTTTCGCAGCGTTTGGGCGCGAGTCTGGAGAGCGCGCGACCGACTGTCGGACGTCATCCTCACGAACAGCGATTCTGCGCAGAAAACGCGCTCAAAGTTTGGCTCTTTTTGGCCGAAGAGGCGGCCATGACGTCATCGCAACTCAAGAGCGGACTCTTCGTCGTGCTCTACGACTGCGCACTCGTTAGACGCGAGTTAGCGCTTCTTCGGCTCCGATTGGGCGCCGAATGGCACGAATGGCGAGAAGACGAACGCGTTCTCCAGTTATTGATATATTTCATTGAGAAAAAGTACGGCTTTTCGGGAAACGGCGTTTACGTGACGTCAGCCGTCGATGACGTAATCACTTGAGTTTTATAATGAAATAACTTATAAATACTTTTATAAATAGTTTATTTGACTTAAAACTCGATTACTTTCGAGCTTTAAATGTAAATAAATTTTGACATTAAATGTAAAAATAATTGATTTAAAAGGCGATGACGTCATCACTTGAGTTGAGACACGAGTTTCGCCGTCTTGTAGTCCGCGCGCAACTGAATGAATGTCAGCAGAAGCGAGCGCTCGAGAGCCACCTATTGTTGGAATAGATTTCAATTTTGAAACTCTGTGTTCCGATTGGTCGGCGCAACAATACCTCTTCCATAGCGTGGCGCAGGTTTTCGGGCGCAACGATGAGGAGGTTGAAGAGCGCGTGCAAAGCGGCGAACAGTTGCGACAGAAGGGGAGCGCCGAACGCCTCCACACACCGCCGGTACTCATTGAGGTCGCAGATGGCGACCATCGCGCCGACGGTCGTGAACTGGAACTGCAGGAAGTGGTCGACGAGCGCGCGGTGCAGTCGGAGTCCGAACTCCTGGAGAAGTGACGTCACGTTGTGGCCGTCGAGCGAATCGCGCATTCGTTGCACGTAAGCGTCCACAAAGCGGATCACTTTGGCGGAGGCCTAAGGGGGAGGAGTTAGACACGGAGAGAGAGAGCGATGACGTCAGTACTCACGGGAGTGGAGGCGGCGAGTGGAAGAGCGTCTTCCGTTTCCGGCTTGAAGTCGGTCTTCCGCTGTTCGGCGGCCAACAGCGCGCGAACCCAGCCCACGATGGCGGCGAGCGAGCGCTCGAGTCCGGCGTTGAGTCTTGTCTGGAGCTGTTGAGTGGTGTCGCGCTTCTTCTTGAGACACTCGGAATGTCTCGAAGTGTTTGCCACGAGAGGCAGCACTGCGTCGACGAACTGTTTGTCCGCCAAATGGCAGATGGCGTTGCATTGGCGCACGACTTCCAGGAAGTGCACGTCGGGAGCGGTGCGCGAGTCGGGCCCAGGAATGGCCTGAAGGGCGACTTCGACGCCGTAGTCGAGGTGTTCGGCGAACAGGTATTGCGTCTGAATATCGAACACGTGGAGAGCAGTGGCCGACAGGTCTTGCGGGCGACAGAGCGCGCGACAGCGTTGGAGCGCGAGTTTCGTCTCCTGGAGAACCGTTATTGCGATCTCTTCGCTCACGAAGGAC
This sequence comes from Oppiella nova, assembly GCA_905397405.1. NCBI lineage: Eukaryota > Metazoa > Arthropoda > Arachnida > Sarcoptiformes > Oppiidae > Oppiella > Oppiella nova. Next base: position 11,478 of record CAJPVJ010000895.1, read on the forward strand.
TCCGAGTGGACATTGGTTTCGCTTTCGCCGCGACGACCGATGCGTTGCTGGAGATCGCGCTTCAGTTCGTGAAGACTCATTTGGAGCGCAGACGCCGTCGGGCGCTTCTGATGATTCTTCGACTCGTAATAGCGGCGCAAGAGTTGCGAACACTTGTCGCGCAAACACGTGGTTTCGGCGATCACGTAGTCGTCGAGATATCGCGCGAAGATGTGGCGCGAAATGCGCGTCAGGAACTGCTGGTCGAGCGCGAGAGTCGGACTGCGCGCCAACTGCTGCGCCAATTGCGAGGTCTGCGCGAAGAGGACGTGGAGGCGCGCGAGATGGCGGTCGTCGTGCGCGTCCGCCAATTGCGACAATTCCTTCGCCACGAAGTCCTGCAGTTTTCCGTGGAAGACGTTCAGCACGAGTTTGGCCATCACGTGGTCGGGCGCCGGGAAGACGTCGCGCACGACGCGTTCGGTGCGCGCGCAGAGGGCCGGGATCTCTGCGAACACGTTTCCCGAGTGCGACGAAAGCGCCGTCTGTTGCGTCTCAATGAAGGCGTCCACGCATTGCGAGAATCCCTTGAAGTGGACGAGAGTGGCGGCGATGGCGCGCATCCGTGTCCTGTCGTCCTCTCTGTGGGCGCCGACGAACGCCTCAATGAGTTGGCGTTCAATGGAGTCGTACTTCCGGGCGATGAGAGCGCGCGCGGCGTCGAAGCGCTGACCGGACGGCAGTTCGCCGGCAATCAGTTGCAGCTTCTGAATCACGTCCGCCGCGTCGTGCAGATCGTCGTCCGTGTCGTCGTCCGTCGCGTTGTCGTCTGTGCGCAGAAACCGCGCGAAACGAGTCATGAGTTTCTGCGCCTCGACGGCCCGCGCTCGCGGAGTGTTGACGCCCTCCAACTGGTCGCCCAAATAGACCACTTTGGCGGAGACGGCCGCCAGACGCGCGTCGAGGGCGTCGAAGGCAGTCTTGGAGCGACGCGTCAGGTCCTGCGCGTGCGCGACGGCCAGCCAATGGCGCTTCTCCTCTTCGCGACAAACCATTTCGAGTCGTTCGCACTTCTTCTCGTGCGAGTCGTAGACGGCCTTCAAGTCCGCGATTCCCGACTCAAAGGCCTCGCGAAGCGATTGCGCATCGAATGAGTCGTAACGGCCGGCAGTCGAGCGCCACGCGAGCCGTTCTACGAACTCGTGGCCGTCGAACGGGTCCTAAGAGTGAGACAAAGAGTGAGAGAGGAGTGGATTGAGGGGTGCGCTGAAGACCTGCTCCAATTCCAGCAGAAGAGACGACATTTCGCCCACTGTTTACATCCGAGCGGTTCGTCCGTCAATGACGTCCCCAAAGAGGAAACGCCCACAAAATGGGCGACTTTTGGGACGAAGTGTTGCGTTTGGGACTCATTGTCGGCGCGATCTTCCAATTGCTGTGCATTTCGGCCGTCGTTTGGATTCCGAGCGAAGAGAAGCGCGAGAAGAGCGACACTGCGGACGACAGCGACGCCGCGGACGACGCCGTCGTCGCCCAAAAGGAGGCGCAAAAGAGTCACCGAAAGAGCGGTTCGCGAGTCAAGAGCGACAACAAGAAGAAGCGGCGCTGAGTTTGGCTTTCATTTGGTTTTTGTACTAAATTAACATAAAATACATAAAGATGTCACGAAATGGGCTTTTATTGAATAAAACACTTCAGACGTCGGTCTCGAGACAGAGGGCCAGCGGACGGGCGCCGACCCACGGCTGTACGTAATGCGCGCGACGCGAGTCGTCGGAAGTGTCTGACGGCGCGGACATGAGATCGAAGGCGAGGAACACGGGCTGCGGGAGAGAGAGAGAGTGAATGGGAGAGTGTATGGGAGAGAGAGTGTGAATGCCTTGTGATCGCCCATTGGATGCGCGCTTCCTATGAGAGCGTATTGCGGCTGAAAGAGAGCGCGGATTAGAGGACCGAAAGAGCGCTGAAGACGACTCACGCGGGCGACGAGCGGGCGCGCGGACTGCGAGAGCAGGACGCGGTCACAGAAGGCGGGGCATCGGGTGGTCGCGTAGTGGACGTCTTGGAAGGGATAGGAGGGCGCGAAACGGATCTCGTGCTCGAAAAGGCGGTCGCCGAACGCCAGCACTTCTTTGTCGAACGCCAGGAGCTGTGGAAGAGGAGAGTTAGGAGAGAGGGAAGAGAAGACGACGAGATACTTGCGAAGGGATTGGGTTCGCGCGCGAAGAGGTGTTTGTCTTTGAATTCGAAGCGCTTTTCGTCGACGAGAAGAAGAACTCTTTGTTCGCCATCTCTGAAGACTAGAGGTCTCTGCGAGTCGTCCGAAGTTTGCGTCAAAGTCTGCGAAGAGCGGGAGTGAGAGAGAGAGAGAGAGCGAGAGGAGAGCGAAGGAATACCCGAATGAGAGAATCGGTGTCCAAACGGAAGTTGAAGTCTCCGAACAGGAAGTGCGGCGTCTCAGAGGTCACGTGTTGGAGGAGCCAATCGAGGGCGAGGCGGCGGTTGCGCGCGTAGGGGGAGGGGAAGCCGGAGGTGGCCACCACGTTGTCGGCGTCGTGGAAACTGCGGACAGAGAGAGAAAGAGAGCGGGAGTGAGAGGACAGGTGTGTGGCGGAGGAAAGGCATTACAGGTGAACGTTAATGAGGTCGAAGGCGACGCCCTCCCGAAGCCGCCATCGCGTCCGCATGAAACCCTTGCGAGACCACTGGCACTGCGGGAGAGAGAGAGAGAGAGTGAGGGAACGGGAGGACAGGTATGCGACGGACTTGCGGGAAGAAGTGTTGCGGGAATTTGCGTTTGTCTTTGAATGCGTTGTCTTCGATGTCTCCGGAGTGCACTTCGCGGCCGCCGACGGACTCAAAGCGTTGTTCTGCGAGAGAGCGAGAGTTGAATGACCTGAAGATGACCTCTGAGTTGACCTCTGAGTGAAACCTTTGAAGTTGAAAATGAAAGCGTTTTCCGCGAGACTCTTGTGCACGAAGTACGCGTTGGCCAACGCCTGCGCGAGAGTCAGACATTAGAAAAGGCGGCCATTGGTGGACAGTACTGACTGTGAAGGCGTCGTCGCGCGACAACAACTGGTCGACGAAAAGGCGCGCCGACGGGAAGTCTTGCTCCGAAAACGCGTTCAGAAGCGCGCGAACGAAAGGCGGCGTTCGGCGGGACTCGACTTCCGATTTTCCGCCGACTTCCTGACAGTGAAGGGCAACGAATTGCGGCCGAAGAGAGAGAAGAGTCTGAGAGAGAGAAGCGTTAGGAAAAAGGGAAGAGTTTTGCGGCCAAAACAGACGTCTTTGAAGCGCGCGATCCACGAGAGGAGAAGCGGTTCCGAGTTCTGCGGAGAGAAGGCGTGAAAAGCGGACAAAAAGTGGACAAAAGTCTCACGTCTTCGGCGGCGGCGAAGAGAGAGCCGACATTTGCGGTCACGAGAAGGGCTTTGACTGAAGACATCAAAACACACATCAATGACGACGTGTTTGCGTATAAAAGACGTCTTTTATTGAATTTGTCTACAATTAGAGGCCTTTATTATAAAAGCCTTTTTGAGAGCCGTTTTTGGCCAAAAGAGCGGCGATTTCTGGTTCCAAAGAACTCGCGTCGAGAGAAGAGGTTTGCGGGAAAAGCGCGCAACACATGGGAGTCGTGAACGTGAGGCTGGAGGGGAAAGGGAGGCATGAATGGCATGAATGACGTGACGACAGGTGTCTTACAAAAGGCCGCAGAGAACGACCTGAAGCGGCGCTGAGATCCACGGCATGCGCGAGAGGACGCCCCGACGCTCGAGTCGATCCATAAGGAGCGGCGGAAGAGTCATTCCGGGGGCGGCCATCGCGATGCGCGAGAACACAACCTGCGCGATGGCCCACTGCGCAGCCGTGCGACTCTTGCCGACGGGGGCGCCAGATTGGTCGACCACTTGGAGGCCGTCACGGAGTTCTCTGCGGAGAGGGCGGAGTCAGAGAGTGGGCGGAGAGAGAGAGCTTTCATAACTCACTGGAATCGCATGAGAGGAATGTTTACGCAATTGGCGGCCGAAACGGCTAGAAAGGGAACGAAACGCCCGACGACAGGAGGCGCCGCTTTCGCCAATCGGTTCAGAGAGAGCGCAGTCGCGAGCGCGCCGCCAGTGGCCACCGAATACGCCGTCGCGAGTTGGCTGCGCAAGAGAGAGGGGTTAGAGGACGGAGGGGGCGGACAGAGGGCTCACGAGAGGGGCAGCGGAGTGTCGCCGCTTCGGTTCGTGTAATTGACGACAGCGTTGAAGGACTGATTGAACCACTGCCAGAAGACGGCCGCCGAAGTGCTCTTGTAGTACGTGAGCATACCTGCGGGCGAGAGGGCGTGAGTGGGGGAACGGGAGGGCGCGGGAGGACTCACAGCCGGTGATGGCCATATTCATGGGCACCTGAGCCGACATTCGGCCGAAAAGAATCATTTTCTCTTCGGTCTCGGGATGAAAGGCCGAGTCGTAGACTAAGAGAGATAAGAGCTGTTAAGAGAGATAAGAGAGATAAGGATAGAGAGAAGACTGACTCTGTTTGTGGCGCCACAACTGCTCCTCCGAGAGGTCGACGTCTTCGCCGCGCCTAAGAGAGGGAACGGGAGGTCAGAGAGAGAGAGAGAGAGAGAGAGAGAGAGAGAGAGAAGCAATGATTGGGCAATACTTGAGGCGTCGGACGATTTCTCGCGATTCATGCAAATGATTGGACGAAACGAAAAGATTCAACGGATTTGTGGTTTGAAAGAAGTGTCGCGCGCGACCCCAATACGAGTCTACGAGAGAAACAATGAGAGAGAGAGCGAGAGAGCGGTCATTGGAGACAAACTCTGGTCGAACTGCGGACGCGAGACATCGATGCGAGTCATCGTTGTTGTAGAGAGCGGTCACGTGATGGGAGGGAGGAGTCGAGAGAGTGACGAAATGCCGAGTATTTACAGGAATGGCCGCGAGAGGGCGTCACGTGAGCGCCTGTTGGACGCGATCGAGACAGAGATCGGCCGCGCGTTTGGCGTCTTCTGAGACGAGAACGAAGTTCAGGAATCCGTGCGGAAGGCCGTCAACGACGTCAAGACAGACGGGACCTACAGGAGGGCTGTTAGAGACGGGTGGAGGACTGCAGAGGACATACCGTTCCACTTCTTGGCCATTTGGATGGAGTCGTCGAGACAGGCGTCGTATACGAGAGCCACGAGATAGAGAGGAATGTCGTGGAAGTCGAGGTTCGCGGCCATCAGTGGCGAGACGTACGCGTTGTTCGTCGCGGCGTTCAGTGAAAGCAGTTTCGCGGCCAACGGCGTCTCCGGGCACCGGTACCACGGCTTCGGAGGGGAAGTGGAGGCGGAGGGCGAGAGTTTGTGTCGCAATCGCGCGAATCGGTTGACGAGTTGGAGGTTTTGTGACGTCATTTGCGGCAACTCTTCGTCGGCGGGAATCTCGTCGTGAGAAATGAGCTCAAAGTCGGCGTCTACGCAGTCGATGTCGGCGTCCGGCGCGTAGGCCTCGAGACACGAGAGAAGGACTCCGAGCGGCAGAAGAGTGTCGACGGCTGTCATGAGACGAGACGGCGATCCGCGCGTCTGAAGCATGAATCTGGGGGTGGAGTGGACGGGGGTTAGAGGGCGTGGGAGGGGTTGAGAGGGCACTCACGGCGTGTAGAAACAGACGACGCCTTTGGGCCGCAAAAGCGGTTCTCCTTCGCGGCAAATGTCGTGAACGACGAGACAGAGAGCGAGCGAAAGGTTGCCGCCGGCGCTGTCTCCGCAGACGACGACGCGTCGGGGCCGGTAGCCGAGCGCCGGCACACAGGCGTCGCTCGCGAGCCAGAGGTAGACGTCGAGGATTTGCTGCAAAGCCGTCGGGTATTTGTTTTCGGGACTCAACGCGTAGTCGACGGAAAGGATCGCCGTTTCTATGGAAACGCCGTTTAGTTGTGGACACAAACAGGGTTTGTTTCACTCACGCGACAGCTTCACGGCCCACTGACCAAGGTACACTTCGTGGGAGTCCGGCGACTGCGCGACGAATCCGCCGCCGTGAAGGTGGAGGACAATGGCGTCCGTCGCGGCGTCGGGCGCGCGGCTCTGCAGAAGACGACAGCGAATGTCGGGAAGTGTTTGGCGGTCTTTGGTGCGCGCGACGGATGCGTCGGTCGCACTGATTGTCCACGTGGTCTGCGAGGGAACGAAGAGGTCTTTTGCGGCGCAGTTTAGGGGCGGAGAGAGAAGCGGAAGAGTGTTGCGAACGAACGGCGTTTCCGTTAGACCCCAAAAGCTTTTCACGAACTGAGAGAAAGAAAGGCTGTTATGAGGGCTGTAAGGGAGGGGGAGAACCCCACCTGGACGGAGGCGTTCTGCGCGATGTGAGCGACGGTTTGTGCGCGAAGTGTTTGGTCGAAGAGAGTGCGCGAGGAGTGGATCCACGACTGCTTCTCTCCGCCCGAATAGACGGCCATTAAAGCCGTGAATCCGTTGACCACTCGTCGCATCGAAGGACACAACCAGAAGGACGAGTAGACGCCGTACACGATATCGAGATGCGGCTGAAGGTCGCCGAAGACGCGCAACAACTGCGGGAAGTGTTGCGGAGGAGTGCCGAAGAGGTCGTCCGAAGAAGAGGCGAGGAATTGGTCACAGAGGTCGAGGCCTGCGCTGAGCACCTGTCGGGGGAGAGGGGGAGTGAGAGGAGGCGTGACGTGAGACGAGGGCTTACTTTGGCGACGGGCAAGAGGTGGGCGCGCAGGTGGTGTTCGGGCGACACGCAGACCACGTGACCGAAGCGCAAGACGAGGCGCGCGAACGTCCAGAACCCGTTCGCCTCCACATCTCTAAAGTCATAGTTCTTGGCGGCGGCGACGAGACGGCGGGTGCGCGGCAGGAGGTCGCGACACACGGCCGCCAAATCGGGACTCTCGCGGACGAGTCGGGCGTCGACTTCGGCGAACACGTGATCCAATTGCGAGGACAGCGATTGGTTGGAGTCGACGGCCAAAGAGAGCGTCATTTCGTTGACAAAAGGCGACTGAAGAGCCCTCTCGCGCGCGGAAGCGAAGACTGAATACTGTTATTGCGATTGCATTGCAATGAGTATTGCAATCATTGAAATGTCAAACGATTTCGTCACTCAATGTGAGTCACAAACAGTGCAAAAGTATTCACAGTTTTAATACCTTTTTCTCGGACTTTCAGTGCCGTGCAATTCTAACTCATTATAGAAAACATTTTTTTAGATTCATTAGTATGTAGAGGTCGTTATTCTTTAATACACTAAATTGTCGTTTTCAGAAATGTAATTTAAGTTAACAATGTTTTAATATAGACCTCTATTCTCCGTTAAATTCTCTATTGAATTGATATATCACATAAAGCAGGTTTTCCATATAAAAGTGGTCACTGCGGCCAAACCCGAGGTCAACCGGACTATGGATTACGTATTTGGACTCCTCGTTCAAAACTCTATAAAAATCGAAATGCATTCTGAGATGAGAGTACGGAAAAGCTGTTTTCTATAAATTGATTTGCTTTCACACACATGTGGCTCATAACTGCTGAGTACAGCATTGGAAAGAGAATTTTATTTCCTTCAAGAAATGTTTGGTTTTAGGTATCTCTAAATTATTCATGTTTAAGAACCTCATCGATACGAATATTTATGGATAATTTGATACTAACTTAGCATTAATTTTTACTAAATTTATAGGAAAGGGATGATTTATTCTGGAAAAACTAGATTTCAAATCTAGTGTAAAGAAAATATCATTAAAACTAATATTATAAAGTTTTTTATAACTTTTATGTTTTATATCTGTAGTGGGAATATGAAATAAACACATTGTGATATTTTTAGAAATCAATAGTAATCGAGAAAGATTAATTATAATCATCATACTACGTGGTCATAGTCATAAACATTTCAACTTAACTTGCTTATTCATACAAATATGTATCAAAAACTAAAACTAATAAAAAACAAAAACTTGTTTTATAAAAATTTCTGATAAATACTCAAACATAATGTGCTATTTTGAACATTAAATCATATATTTGTATGAATAAGCAAGCTAAGTTGAAATGTTTATGACTATGACCACGTAGTATGATGATTATAATTAATCTTTCTCGATTACTATCGATTTCTAAAAATATCACAATGTGTTTATTTCATAT
>CAJPVJ010000896.1:0-19618 GCA_905397405.1 Oppiella nova
CCATTAAGGCGCCCAACGCTATATGCGTGCCTACCGTGAGATAATAATCGCGCGGATCGACGGACGTCTGGTAGGCGCCGACCCCAAGGGTATCGCCGATGACGAGGCCAGCGATCAGCGAATATGCGCTCTCTTTAGGTGTGGTTTGAAAACACAATTAATTGGTTTCTAAGGCATGACTACAGACTATAAGTGGGAACGACTACTGACTCGCCTTCAGGTATCAGATGAGACACCTGGTGGCGACGGTGGAGGCGGAGGCGGCGCTAATCACATCGATAGGCATACCTCAAGAGGGAAGGTATGGTTTGTTGTGGTTTAGTATCACTCGAAGCGGATCTCTGGTCCGATAAGTGTTTAAAAGCCGTTCAATTAGACGATAGTATCGACTGCAGGGTTGAGTGGTTTGTGGTGCTGTCGGTTGTCTTTGCTGTTATCTAAGTGATAGCAAGTGATAGTATCATCAAGGTCCCTATTAAATTATTGTTGTTAAATGTAGATTATATTTCACGAAATCACTTTTTATAGTTTAAATTCAACTTGTAACTAATGTGTGAGTGTGTGTGTGTGTATAAATAATATTTTATATTATTATGTTTAAAAGTTAATATATTTAATGTGTGTGTTAATATATTAATTTTTAAACATAATAATATAAAATATTAGTTATAGTGATATGTTGTAAAAGGACTTTTTTTAAGCAATCCCATTGACAACAATATGCTATACAGCTATTTAGACTTTTCGGGTACTGACTTCTTTGCACCTCTTGCATCCCTTGCATCTCGTGTACAATATATAAATCTTAAATAATTAACTATGTAAAATAAAATTAAGTAAACTAAAAGCCATAAGTAAAATATGATTTTAATTAAAATGAAAATAAGGCAATTATATTATATTTATTCTTTATAATATTCATATTATGTACCGTAAGTTCATTTATTTCTCGCTATATTTTAAATGGTTATAAATTTTAGTATAAACTTTACAAACTTAAATATAATCAATTTTATAAAAATTAATATAATAAAATAGGCGCAAGGGGTGGAAGCGGTGCACGAGGTGCATGGGGTACTAGCGGTGCACGCGTTACTAACGGTGCAAAGAAGTCAGTACCGACTTTTCGCAACGATTTCACATTTACACTTTATTTATTATGATATGATGGTTTATTACCTGAATATTTACAATCCTTTATGTTAAATAATCTCATTGTTCATATATTTTATTATATTTAAAACTTGTTATCAAGACTAATAGCAAGATATAAATTATTTACGAATTAAGTATATTTATTGGTACAGAACACAGTAATAATAATTGTTTAATTAATATGCATTTCACTACTTAGCACACATATAATGGCATAAATACAGTATGATACAATACAAAGGTTATACTATTATTTTTAATATCTTATAATATAAATTAGATAATTATTTTTACTTTTATTTACGGTATATAAATATTAATATTTTGTTTTATCCCATATTTAATAAGGTAACAAATAATAAATGCAACATGTTACATTGCAAAAACATTACAATATTGTATTATGAACAAAATATAGTATGTTGCATAATATTAAAATAAATTCAACAATTTATCCACGATAAAAGTTTGCATTGCATTTATTTATAATATAAATTTTCAAAAACATCTACTAAAATTATTACATTCATTTATAAGTATTTTATCTAATTACAAACTAATTTTATTGGCATTGCAAATTATATGATGATTAAAAATGCCATTATGAAGCAAAACGTATAAATTAAGTTATTACAAGATAATATCTGGTTATTTTTTATAATGTACTAAAATTAATTATGATATTAGTAACATGATCAAATTCTGTTTTTGTAAATCTTTATAAATGTATAGGACTTTATTATAGACAATTATTTTCATGTCAATGTGATCTGATAATTTATGATTAAGGTCTACTAATAAACTAATTAATAATATACACAAGTACATAAATATTGTAAAACAGTTAACAAATGAAATCCTAATCTTGGAAACAATAAATAATAAAGTGAAATTCAAAATCAATTATCTCATTTAGCTTTATTGTTAATTAGCTCAAAATTTAATTAATGTGTTACTTTATTACTGTCATTTAATATTACAATATTAGCAACATGTATGCAAATTTAGTGTTAAAAACTAGTATATAAGTAAGATAACTTAACAATACCAAATCACACAAACTTTTCAAACAGTTTTAAACTAATAGCAAAAGTTACCCACATCCATTTAACACTAACAATGTCCTATGTGTCCGTTGTACTATTGGTCACAGTGATGTGCATGTATGCCGTCAACGCCATAGGTAGCTAGATCATTTATTTTTTAAATAAATTAAATTAAATTTTACATATTTTTAACAATTGACCAATATACATTTTTTAAAGATCCAAATGACTGTAACTGTGGCATATGGTTGGGACTTCATTGCGGTAGTCGTGCCAATCAGGTAGCTAACAATGAGTTTCTTACGGGAAAGGGATGTCTGGCTAAAGGTTTCTACCAGTGCTCGGAGATCAACCATAAGGCCACGTTTAAGGGGATGTGCCCTAACTGTCGGGAGGCCGCCGCAAACAACTTGGGTCGGGACGTATGCCTGTCCCCAACCAGCAATTGGGCGTTAAAACACTAATTATTCATAATTATACTCAATTATATTCAATGTTTTAGAGTATTTGCTGTTTTCTTGTATGCAAATTAAATATACATGTAATTTATTTTTATTAATTAAAATTTAATTATTATATACAGTACAGTATAAACCAATTAACAAATTATTTATTATAGTTTTATATTGTTAATGGACTGTAACAAAGTACAATTTAATTGATTACAATATTTTTTCGCAACCATTTGCACATTTACATTTGATTCACTATGCTATAATGGTTTATTGTCTAAGCATTTACAATCTTTTTCGTTAAATAATATCATAAAATCTCTTTCATATTTTATATTTACAACTTGTTATCAAGATTAATTTCAAGATATTAATTATTTTAAATGTAAATTGTATTTATTGGTATACAATATTAACAATAGTTTTATCAATGTGCATTTCACTACTTAACAAATTTAAAATGTCATAAATACAATATAATCCAAAGGTTATTTTATTATTTTTAATATCTATTAGCAATATAAATCAGATCATTATTTCATTTTATAGGTATATCATTGAAGTTTTATTTCTACAAAACCATATATTTTGATTAAATGTACCAATATGATATAAAGGCTATAGTTTATCACCAGGGAATCCCAAGTTAAGTTTATAGGGTACTAAAATCTTATATGATATTAGTAACAATTTTGTAATTGAAGCAAAAAATAATCTTTATAAATGTACTAAAATTTATAATAGCATAGCAATTGTTATCATATAAACATATCTATACATTAATATGATTTTATGATATTTTTTGTTTGAATCTAATTAATTAATAAATTATATGCATACATATCATAATTTAATGATGGTCATATTTACTAATTCACTAATAACATATGGAAACGATAAATATAAAGGTAATCATCCGCACAGGTATAAATATAATATAATAAATTACTTAATAAATAAATGAAATCCTAATCATGGAAACAATAAATAATAAGATGAAATTCAAAAATCAATTAGCATGATAATTTATTACTGCCATTTAATATTACAATATTAGCAACACGTATGGAAATTGAGTTTTCAAAATAGTATATAAAGTAAATCTCTTAACACAATAATTCACACAAACTTTTCAAACAGTTTTAAACTTATAGCAAAAGTTAACCACATCCACTTAACACTAACAATGTCCTACCTGTCCGCTGTACTACTGGCCACCGTGATGTGCATGTATGCCGTCAACGGCGACTATGTTCCAAGTAGCTAGATTAATTATTTTAATATATACAATTAACCCTAAAACTATTTTCAAACAAATCACCAATATACATATTTTTACAGACCCTGCTGACTGTAACTGTGGCGACTGGTTGGGCCTACACTGCGGTAGTCGTGCGTCGGTTGCCTTTAATAAAGATGCGCTCATATGGGGAAGTGGATGCAAACCTAAAGGCTTCTACCAGTGCTCGGAGATCCAGACTAAGGCCACGTTTAAAGGCATGTGTCCTAACTGTCGGACCTCAGCCAATGAAAACGATAACGGTCGCGACGTATGCCTGTCCCCCACCCGTTTGTTTAAAAACTAGCTTGCTAACAATTATAATGTAATATTACATATAAGTATATTAATTACTTATATAAAAATGCCCTATTAAGTATAAGTTTTGGTTTTGAAAATTTTTGTATAAAATTAATTAATTAAATTCAATAAAAATTTATCGAGCATACATTTGTTTAAATGATTTAATTCGTGTTGCATAGTATATGCATTGTTTTAAAACGACATTGTTAAAATTGATATGTAATATCAAGTAAATATAAATTCGTTAATTAAAGTTTTAAATTTTACAATATTTCTAAATAAAATTCAATTTTTTATTAGTGGAATATGCCAATAATTAAATGCTCTAAAAAACTAATATATTAGAATAATAATTTATTATTATATCCAGCTTATAATTTTAAATATATTTAAACATTTGGAATCAAATGTTGATTTATTATTAAAAAAATATAAACTATTGTTTGTTGTAAAAAATTGTATGTTGAATGTCGACAAAATAAATTAATTTAATCAATATTTTTATAATAATTATTTTTAGTTGATTTGATTTGATTACTTAATTAAATCAGTAATTAAGTTAAAATTTTTTATAACAATTTATATAAATATAATTAATTATGGTTTGTATATTGTTAAAATTAATTTTTAATAAAATAAGATATTATGTTTTTAATATTATGTTTTACTAAACCCAAAATTATATTTCGTTAATTATAAATACACATTTCAGTTTCCTGCATGTTGCCATTCAAATAAAAAAATTTAAATCTAAAAATAAACATATATACATTATAATAAAATTAATATCGTTAACATTAATGCAGTTTATTTAAATAAAAATAATCGAGCATACAAATAATACAATGACAAATATAAATAACATGTTATTTAGCAACAAATTGTCTAAATGTAGGCGATAGGCATGCGTCTCGACCGGTATTATCCTTGTCAGCCAACCGACAGTTAGGACAAAAACCCTTAAACGTGGCCTCAGTCTGGATCTCCGAGCACTGGTAGAAAGCTTTAGCTTCACAGTCCCCGAAAAGGGTCGTCTCATAGTAATCAGGGTCGCAGTTATGGTCCTCAGCCCTCAACCCGCAGTGTAGTCCCAGCCAATTACCACACATACACTCTCCAGCTATTTAAATGCATTAATAATTTATATGATCCACTGGGTGTTTAAAAGGGTTATATATTTTTTAATGCAAACTGTATAAATAACATAATCATTGCATTTCTCAAAGTAATAAACACTATTGGATACTATAAATGCAATGCTTATGTTATGTATACAGTTTGAATTGAAAAATACATAACCCTTTTACTCATATATACGATCATATGAAAAGCAACATTCTAAGACGATAGATTTAACTGTACAAGCAAACTTTAAGCTGAAAATTTTCACTTAATACTGTATAGCAATGATCTTGAGCATAGATTAACATTCATTGGCTATAGAGCCAAGTTACTAATACTTATAACATTAGTAATTGCTGTAGATCAAAAATTTTGTTAATGTATGATCTTGAGTATAATATATTATTAAGTGAAATACTTCAGTTTACAGTTTGTTTTCATAGACACATCGTTTCAGAATTGGGCTTTTCATATGGGAATGATCTAGTACCAATTATACATATTTTTAATGAATATACCTTTGACCGTCTTAAGTAGGGTTGGTGAAAGGCATACATCTCGACCTATGTCCTCATAGTTAACACGGCAATTCGGACAGAAGCCCTTAAAAGTGGCCTCGTAGTTAATTTCGGAGCATTGATAAAAGGCTTTTTTCTCGCACCCCTTCCCGTATAGAGTCTGTTCCCTACCGCGGGTTACGCATGGGTCCACCTCTGCCCTAACTGAACAAAATAGACCAAGGTACCGACCGCACATACATTTATCACCTTAAATATAATAAAATAAAAATTTTAAGTAAAATTTTTAAATTTCCTAAAATATATTATTACCATCATAAGTCTCCGGCTTGTCTGGATTAAAGTCTTTACGAATAAATATTAATCAATTAATTAATTAAAAATGTTACATTTTGTTAAAACTAACCTGATGATCCAAATACGCTCACAATACAGCATAGGAAAGTTATGCAAAATACTTTCATGATTGGCAATGTTTAATTTTTGTTAAGCTTAATATATTGAGATGATTTATATGTGACTTATATAGTACTTGCGAAATGAAATTCACCTTATTTATCTATCACTATCGACTATTGTTATAAATTATTTTTACATTCATAAGCATTTATTTTATTTATTGTATTCAAATGTTTATTATGTCCAATAAATATGCATTAGTTTACATGGGTATCTGGGTATAATAAAACGGTTATTTCATCAATCGTATCTATTTATAAACGAGAATCAAATTATAATCTTATAAGATGTTTACTTATATTAAACATTTTTATAAAGGTTTAATAACATATTTTATTTATTGATATGTCAAGATAATCTTTATTACAATATATGGTTTAATAATATTTAATTGAATTAATTAACAAATATAATTATCTATAATACATAACATTTTATATGGCCATTAATGTTTACCATCAATGTTTTTAATGTCATAAAATATTTAACAACTCATATTGTAACAGCTCACATAAAACATTACGAAAACACCTTTTGAAACTTTTCAAACATGGACAGTGAGGCCCATTTACGTTGCAATATGTTAAGCAAGAAGTTATTGAAAAATGGATTCTCGTGCGACTCAAGGGTCTCGAGTGTCGCCTTAAATTGTAGGTCATTTGGGTCCAGACTATTATCGATGGACCACTCGCTATATTTAGCCAACACTTCCCAACATTCCGGTCTTTTTTCCCATTTTAAGTTTATCATGGAGTCCAATAAATCTTGCAATATTTCAATAGACACCGTTAATTCATCAATGTATTGGGAATTTTGCATGGAGCTACAAACAGTAATTTAATAATATTAAATATATTAATATTAATTATTAACATAATTGTTACTCATATTAAAATAAATAAATATTTAATTAAGATAAAATGGAAAGTATTATATTTGACGTATTCTTGGATTTACCCTTAATTCGTGGCATTTTGTAAATTGACCACGATTATGGAGAAGTATACATAACCTAACCGACATCATTAACCTACATTGCAAGTAAGGCTACGTTGCTTATACATTGTAATCCAGGCAACATTAACAGTGACAAAACTGTGAATATTATAACATTAGTCAGTATTGAGATTAATGTTAAAGTGTTCAAAGTTTTGTAACTAATAGTGGGATCCCGATTGACACGAGTGTGCCATTAATATTGCATTAATATTGCATTAATATTGAAAAATTATTTCCGTTTTATAAAATATAATTTATAAATTCATTTAATATTATTCTAATCCAATAAAAATTATATACAAAATTAAAATCACCTATATCTTTTAAAATAAAATATTAGTCACAGTAAGTCAAATATCATATTTATAAATTTAACCCTGTACTGCACATTTTGCTTACCTCATTAACTTTTCGGTAAATAGATCAATACTAAATATTTCACCACCAATTAGCGCCAAGCTATACAAATCCGATTTATGGCCGTACTTCATACCCTGGGTGATCTCCGGTGCCATATATCTAACATCTCCCACGTCGGTCGTGTGCTTATTGGCTGTAATATAATGTATGCGTTTATCGTGCATGGTAGCCAGGCCAAAGTCGCATAGTTTTATAAATCGGTCATTTTTGACTTTAACCGAAATCAATATATTGTCGGGTTTGAGGTCCCGGTGAATGATCTGGGGATCCAAACCATGCAAATATTGAACGCATTCTAAAAGTTGTCGAAATATTTCACACGATATGAAGTACTCGTACAAAGACATGGGTTCATCCAATTGACGATTAAACACTTGAGGCTTTAAGGTTAGTATCTTGTTTAGGCTGTCCAAACACAACTCCATTTGTATGTATAGACACTGGTGCTCGATCCACGAGTCATAATACTTGACCACAAAGTTCGAGTTTACCGTGGCCAAATTTTTAATCTCCCTGATCACTTTGCCCTTATTTTTTGTATCTATAATGATGTTCAAAAAGTCATATTAATTACAAGCAAATTCTTAAAATAGTTTCTTGTATATTATTGAAATTTATAGAGTAGGGTGTCTACCCTAATATAAATGGATTAATTTATGCAATTTATAAAGTTATTTACCTTTAAACGGAACACATTTAACCGCATAAATCTTTTGATCAAAAAGGTTCATTACTTTGTACACCGACCCAAAGCCACCCTGACCAATTTCCTGTATCTGATTAAAACTTATAGAGATAATGATTGTGATGCACGCGACGTGTGTTATAAGTTATTTGACATTCTTCCGCGTAGAAGCTTATAAAATCAACATGCTTACTTTCAATACGTTCGTTAGCAGTGTCAATTTTGTAAACTTTATGATCCCTCATAACTGGTACGAATGTGAAATTACTATATGAACGTAGCTGGGCCAGATCGTGAAATGCAACCTTTTGAATCTGGGTAGGTGTTAATTTTGGGCAAGGGAACACATCGCCACAGTAGTAAAGGGCACCGGTATTTGAGAGGAAACACGTCATACGACTGGCCGAACTGATGGCTTTAATGTCGGTTAAGTGAGGTATTAATTTCGGTGACATTTGATTGTCATTGCCCATATTATGACCTAGCATATATCGATAGTTTGAACCCCAACTGAAAACATCACCGTTTACTGTAATGGCAAACGAACAATAGTGGTAGCAATAGATGCTTTTTACTTGGTACCCTATTGGAAATTGTAGCTTGGTCGGTTCGAGAACGCAATCATTGAGGTTGTTGTCGCTGCACCCAACTTGTCCCTCACGATTTCGTCCCCAGCCGTATACCTTAAATTGATATTGTTATACATATTTTAAAGATGTTATTGTCAGGTCACTGCCTTAAAAACCAACTTTGCCTCCTTGGCTCTCCAAAGGGAGAGAGAGAGCAGGTTATATATTTAACTATTATTAAATATTAATTTTTTATTAATTTTATACAAAGTATGTAATGTAGGTTATAGTTTAATCAGTTAATAATTTAATAATTTTAATTGTAATTACAAATAAATAGCTCTCTCTCCCTTTGGGGAGGCAAGGAGGCAAAGTTGGTTTTTAAGACAGTGCCTTATGTCAGTTTATGTAATTATTTAAATAAAGGTGCATATTATAATTAAATGTGCATATTATAATTAAATGTATACTTCTAATAAGTAATTTGATTGGTTTTTAAAGAGATTATTTATCCACTCATTGTTTAGACTACTTTCTGTATACATACCTCTCCATCAGTTGTTAAGGCAAGTGTGTGTTGGTAACCGCAACACAATTGTTCAATATACTTTTCGTCGAAAAAGTGTATTGTATCAGGCACACAATTTGACATAAACTCTGGTTTAAGTCTTCCCAATTGAGCATGGTCATTACAGCCCCAACTATACACATTATGAACATCATTAACAGCGATCACAAAATCGTACCCGGTCACAAAGTATTGTATTTTTTGGTAGCATAGCTCCTGAATGATTTGTGGTCCATCATAGCCGACAATATTGGCAAGACTAATCCAATTGTACCTAACACCAAAAACATGGTCATCCTCCGTGGCAAACACTATGTAATTTGCGAACCAATGATAGTCATTGAAAACATGAAACAATTTAATTGTTTTCTTAATATTAGCACGAATTTGATCGCAAATGTTAAATTTGTCTAATATGGACGACATTTAAATAATTTAACAAGTTAAATTAATTAAATTTTCATTTATTTTGTTTAATGTTGTCAGCCATAACAAAAACACAAATAATATAAACAGTAATACGTAGTTTATGATATCATAAATTTTATATAACTATAGTTATATAAGATATTTATTTTATCTATGACATTTAAATAAGACTTGACATCTACGTGCATTATGGTAAACAAAATAATATTTATATTTAAATATATGTTTTGATTTACTACATACAAGGTTATAAATTTTCAGATTAAAATTTGTTTAACATTACAAAGTTTGCGATTTCTAAGATGGGTTAGTTTAACATTAATTGTTACGTAATTTTAGTGGCCATAATTATAACATTTAGTATTGTTATAACTTACAAACAATAATCATCATCATAATTTTACTTTTGTATTGTATAAAATTTACAATGTACATTGGAAAACACCATGATTAATTGTATTGTTCATTATTTATTCAAAATTTAATAGAGAACTAAGGTAAAGTATAATAAATAAGAGTTGTCAGTTATTTAGTGATCAAGTAAATTTATTAACGTATTTAGTATAACTTGAATTTCATAAATTAAAATAGTTTTACAGTTTATTAAGTAGCGTAGTATAGTCAAAAGGTTAGCGAACTTAATTACCCTATATTAAAATAGTTTCTCAATTCATTAATTGATTCATACAATAACCTTGGTAGACATTGGCTCAAGTCCATGTGATGTATTATCGAGAAAAATGGGTAAACTTCAGTAGCTTTGCTATAATTAGGCAAATCTTTTAACGCCTATTAAAATAAAAATAATTATGCCAATCACATTTTTACGTCACAATTATATTATACATACAATTTCATATAACGTGCAAGCATCATTGAACATAGATTCGCAAATTGTAGCTTCATTTTTATAACAACCCTGGTTATAACATAATTTGTGAAACGTGTGACCAAAATGGTGCTGGGTATTTTGAAACACTTCCTAATTCATGGACAGTCATATCGATGCAATTGCATAGAGTTTTAAAAGTTTTCAAATCATTTTCGGTTATACACGACGAAACAGTTTTCAGTATGGTGAGTTTGCTATTATCATCTTGATCATTTTGTACAGTACTGCTTGTTGCTGTGATTGATGTTGTATTTATCGGTGTTAAATAGTCATTTATAAATTGATCTCGCAACGTTTGAATTTTTTCATAAGATTTTTGCGTTAATGATTGTTTCAAATCCATGCCGTGTATTATCGAGAAAAACGGATATACCTTAATTGCCTCGGTATATGTTTTTAAATATATTAGTGCCTATTTAAAAGTACAATAATTATTATTGATAAATATATATTGACTAGTTGTTATGTAATTGTAAGATATTGTTTATCAATATGATATACATAAATTTTATAAAAGCAGAGTTAATGAGTTTTTTGTAGAATATAAAAAATATATTGCATAAAAATTATTTAAAATTAATAAATATTAAATTGATATGATACATACTATTCGATAATAATTGCAAATATAATCCGTAAACCATGATTGACACTTGTGTTCATTTAGATTAATATAACCTTTATCATTCATTAATTTCGATACGTAAGGCCAAAATGTGGTATTATTCTAGATAAAACTACCAAGCTCCTGTACAGTGGTGTCAATACAATGGCATAGTTCTTTAAATAACTTAAAATCATTTTCAGTAATGTTTGATGACTTGTGACATAAGGAGTTTAGTTCGCGATATTTATAAATGTTATTTTGATCAATAATAAAATTTGTATCTAGTTCGGTTTTGTTATCCGTTTTAGAATTAACTTCAAGTATTAACTTATCCTCATTGAATGAATCCCGCAATGATTTTATGGTTTTGTATGAACTACTACTCAATGATTGCCTCAAATCCATGGCATGTATTAACTCAAAAACGGGTATATCACAGCATTTGAATAGCTTGGCAAATGTTTAAGAGCCTGGTAAAATGAAAATATTTTTAATCAGTACGGTAATACTCACGAACCAAAATTATTAACAGTAATAAAACTACTAAATTAATCAAATAGAAATAAACTTGTTTACAGTCTCTCTCTCTCTCTCTCTCTCTCTCTATTAATTTAAATAAAAAATACAAACAATTGTGTAATAATTGCAAACATATTCCGTGAACCAGAATCTGCAGCTAAACTCACCGTAAAAATGGTAACCCTTTTCGTTCATAAGGCTCGACACAAATGACCAAAATTTTTGCGGATTCTGTGCATACGATCCCAACTGTTGCACAGTTATGTCAATACAAGTGCACAAAGTTTTAATTGTTTTAAAATCATTTTCCGTAATATTTGCTGATTTGACAAACAATTCGTAGACCTTGCTATTAATAGCTTTAAGAATGTGCTTGCTATTATATAGGTCAGTTTGATTGGAAATGTTACGCCAAATACCAACTTTATCTGTATTCGAAAATCAAGGTAGCATGTTTATTTATTGCATTGTAATATTTGAATATTAGTTACTTACCATGGGGATTTATATTTATTGAATCATCGGGATCGTTTGCATTACATTTAGTGCTAAAACCTTGTAAATCATTTTCATTAATATTTTTGAAGATATACTTATTTCAACAAAACTATAAGCGAGGGAAGAAAATGTGCCCAGGGTACAGAAAACGGCGTTGGTAATGGTCAAGCAAAAATGCTCCTTGTAGATTCCGTATAATAATAATGACTTAATTGCTAACGCTATTGTACCCACCAAAATTACAATTACGACAAATATCTACATAAAAAATATATGCAATTTCTACATTATTATTTTAATTGTTTATATAAAGAATATTTTTGTATATATTTACCCAAATAGGAAATGTTGTGTTTGCTTTTGATACACAATTGGGCCCCGAATATTTGCCAGTGCCAGGGTCATACACACAATTAGGCCTGTTTTGTGAACCCGATGGTGATTGTTGATTACTACTGATTACGGCTGAAAAAACCGCTAACATAATCATGATTAATATAATAGCTATGATTGTAGCTATCAACTCAATGATACTAATAGTAAATAGAGTCCATTTCTTAAACCCAAAATAACGATTACGCTCAGGTATGTTATAATAGTTTGCCATGTTTATTACACCAATTAATATTTACCTTTTACCATTTTTTTACATAGATAATAATCATTCACTCATTTGTAAACAAACCTATATTTTATTTTAAAATGTTTAAAAATTGAAAACTAATTTTAAATTCTGTGTGAAACATTCACTAAATAAATATAATATTTTGTGCACATTTCACATGAGTTGGTTTACTGTAAGGAATGCTTATGACATAAGCCTTATGTAAATATAACACTGAATTTTTATTTTTTAAAAGTTTATTCCTAAAACTTATGCAAATTAAGCTCCAATATAATATTAATAGCTTTATTTATTGTACAGAGTATACATAAATTAGCTAACATTGGCACAATGCCGGAAACATTTGCGCATTTGATTTTCATTCATACACAGGTATGATTATTAAACAAAAACAAGCATATTTTTATAAGATTTTAATTATAAAATTTATAAAAGCTGGGACATTTTTTAAAATAAATAAACCATTTATATTTATGGATATTGATAAAAATATTGCTTATGGAAATCCCACGCGTACGAGTAAGCTAGCACTGTTACTGCCAATTCAAATGCAAACGATATAATGTATTTTATGTTAACAAACATGTAAGCCAGTGAACTAAATGTGCCCATAGTGTACAATACGGCGTTCGTAATATTCAAACAGAAATGCTCCTGGTATATTCCGTAGATAAGTAACGATTGAATCCCCATAACTATTATGACCACAACTATTGATGTCATAACAATTGCCCGAAAATATCCCTATAATACAAAAAATAACAAAAATTAGTATAAATATTTAGATACAAGCTCAAAGTTAAAGTTTTAGATACAAGTCCTGAATTTTATATTAAAACTTACCCATTTAATGATTGAGTCTCCATTTGTTGTACAGTTGGGCCCTGAATATTTACCAGAACCTGGGTCATACGTACAATTTGATCTTAATTTAAACCCTGGTGATGATTGCTGATTACTTTTAGGTACGGCTGCCAAAGTTGCCATCAAATAAATCAGTAATATTAGAACAATGATGATTATTATAAGCTCGATGATATTTATGGCAAATAAAGTCCATTTTCTCATTAAAAAATATCTGCTACGTTCATGTATGTTATAATAATTAGCCATGTTGAATTAAACAAGTCATCGTATGTGTTATATGTTTATACACAAATGATCTTAGAAGCATCATTATATTAAAAAATACTAAAATAAATTTTATTTTAAATTGAGTATACCCTAGTATGCCCAGTGTGCCCAGTATTCTTTAGTATGCCCAGTGTGCCATAGTATGCCCTGTATGCCCGATGTGCCCGATGTGCCAAAAAGTCAGTGCCATTTCAGTGTGCAGACATTTGCTCGTATGGGTGCACTCCACCACTGTATATGATACTTTCAGGTGAACTTAATTTTATTTAAAAATTTTTAACAATATAATTTATAATGTTTAGTGTATAGTGGTCATAATAATATTGGTGGTCATGATAGTCTTGGCACTCGATTTGTTGTTTATTGTGGGAATATACCAGGAACACTTTTGCCTTTCAACTACATATGCCGTATTTTACACATTGGGTGCTATTTTATCCCTGCTGGCTTGTTTTTACAATTAAAATTTATAGCCTCGTTTATGTTGAACGTAGCGATAGCTGTACTAGCTTATTCTTATGCTTGGGATTGTCGTAAAAATAATTTAAATTATTATCCTTAATTTGTGTAATGTAAAAATTATATTTACTAATTCTATAAAAGTTATCAATAATAAAATTATTTCATTCATAAATTAATAAATTATTAACTGTAATTTTTAAATTTGTATATTAGATTTTGCACGTTTTTAGTATTTTCTATTATATAAATTAAACAAGGTCTCTGTAAAGATTTAATTATAGCATTTCAAAGCACATAAATAAATCAAATAGATTTGAGAATACAGGATAAATTCTTTGATAAAAATAGATAAACATTGAATGAAATAAATAAATAATGGGTATTAAAACAAACCATATGCCCATATAAACAAATTGAATTGATCAAACTTACCGAATATCATGGGCTTGTCCCGTAAATCCAGTTATAAACATATTGACATAGTGATATTAACATTATAAATTTCAAAGCACATAAATAAATCAAATAGATTTGAGAATACAGGATAAATTCTTTGATAAAAATAGATAAACATTGAATGAAATAAATAAATAATGGGTATTAAAACAAACCATATGCCCATATAAATTGAATTGATCAAACCTACCGAATGTCATGGGCTTGTCCCTTAAATTTAGTTATAAACATATTGACATAGTGATTTTACACATAAAAATAACATTTTTTCTATGGACGGCACTTCATGAACACTCTAACGGCAATGAACGGTCAAATTACAAACAAAATGTTGCTAGGTTTACCGAAAATATTTGCGTATAAATTCATAGATAAAAGAACTAAATAAATTATATTCAATATTAAATATATACTAAATATAATGTTAATATCACTATGTCAATATGTTTATAACTGGATTTACGGGACAAGCCCATGATATTCGGTAAGTTTGATCAATTCAATTTGTTTATATGGGCATATGGTTTGTTTTAATACCCATTATAATTGCACAATTTACTGACAGGTTCGATGTTCCCCACTAAGAGACTGTTTTTCTTGCCAATATTTAGGAAACTATGCCAATGTTAACTAATTTATGTATTATAATGAAATTAGTGTTAAACTTAATGTTAGTTTACATAAGGTTTTAGTGCAACACCCAGAATTCAGTGATATTTATAGATGTATGTAAACAATTTTAGTTAAACATTAGTAATGATACAAGTGTTCAGTAATATTCTTAAGTTCGTCAATAATTTGGTATTCAATTTTATTTTAAAATAGAAATATCAAATTTCTTTATCAAATTTACATACTATAATTATACTGACCAAATAATTTTTGACCAAACCTTGATTTTTACTTTATAAATTTACAAAATTCCTTGACAATTCCTTGGCAGCTTTTTTTTATTGCTAAAACACTGCTAATTATTTAAGAAAATCACATTTTTACTTAAGATTTTAGACTTTTTACTAGTTTTTCATTAGATTCTAAGTAATATATTAAATTCAATAGTTTAATGCTGTGAACTCATCATTTATTCCCTGATTAATATTGAATTGTGTCCATCGACTTGATAAATACTCCTTAAGATTTTGTGATACACTCTGTTTCGATGCCATTATTATTATTTGAAATATTTATTCACATGGAATTTGTTAACACATTTAAATTACTTTTTTTGGTATGAAATGGAAAACAAAGGTTAGTTTAAAATGATTAATTGATTTTTAAATTTGTTGGAAAACTAATTATTTTATAGCTATTTTCTATTGATTTCAGTGATATGTACTCAAGTAATACAAAATAGTTGTTTTTCAATTTTGATTTGAAATTATAGTTTAAGAACTAAATAAAAATATTAGTAATTTCCTGTAAATTACTCAACATTTAAAAATATTTAGATATTAGATATTGAAATATTTCAATTCCTTGACATTTTAATGTCAAGGAATGGACTCCTCCTTGAACCTTGACAGCTACCCTCATTCCTTGACAATCAAGGTGAAACCTTGACGTTTGGTCACTGTAACTATAATAGGTAGTGCGTACTTCCTACTTACTATTATTTGTTAGCTATATTCTGTCGTAAATATAAAATTATGTAAAAATTTTTATTTGTTAAAATTATAAGTATCATAATTATTACTTGGAGATATCAACATGGCAAACTACCATAATATACCAGAACGTAGTAGCTTTTTTGAATGCAAAAAGTGGGCTTTATTTACTATAAGTATCATTACTTTTGTACTAACGGTCATAGCAATAATACTTGTAGTAATTTTGATGGCAAGAATGGTAAGTAACCAGGAAACTTCACCGGGAACACAATCAAAACCCAAATGTGTGTACGACCCTGCTACGGGCACATATCTAGGGTCTAATTGTGTACCATCTAAAAAGGCATCAACTTTTCCAATTTGGGTAATTTTTGCTAAAATTATTTACTTATATATTGAGTTGTTAGTTGCATTAATTTAAATAATTTTCTTTGAAATAATTTGTAATATTAAAATTTTTAAAAATCATTACAGGGAATTTTTGTAATAGCCATACTACTTGGCACAATAATATTGGCAATTAAATTAATATTCATATACGGAATCTACAAGGAGCATTTCTGTCTGAACATGACCAATGCAGTACTATGGACCCTGGCCACATTAGTTTCATTGGCTTCCTGTTTTGTGAATATGAAATCCATTGTATCATTTATATTTTATTTGGCTTTCACTGTGCTGGCTTACTCATATGCGTGGGATTGTCGCAAACAAAATTTGAACCAATATCCATAATTCATAATATACCAATTCATAAGATTATAAATTTTAAATATTAATCATATCATGCAAATGGGTTTAAAATATTCTTAGTATAGAATTTGTAAAATTTGAATGCATACTATTTAAGTATAATTACAATTATAAAATTAACACGCTTTTAATTATAAATGTTGTTTTTAAATATTTACTTTAAACTTATTGTATTTATAAATATATTTAGTCAATTGTAATAAATAAAATTGTATTTGTGTTACCCACATGATATTAATTATTTATTTTAATAACAGTTTATTAATAATATTTAAGTTAATATTTATATTATATTTATAACTGAATCCTATACCTTCGCTGCACATAATACAGTATATCAGTATTATTATTATATACTTTATCTTATATTATACAATACAAATTTTTATCCCATAACGTTAATACAGTATTTGAAAATTTAATACTATAATATTATATTTCAACTGACAGTAGATGAAGTCATGGCTCCTTAAAAATACCAGGGTAACCTGGCGAATCATTATTATATTTTATTATTAAAACAATACTAACTCAAAATATTAATTATTATACCGTATACAATTTTAACACTTTTTTGATTAGAATAGTTTACAAAGTAATTATGAATGTAACCCATACTACAGTCATCTGACCTTGAAAATAATCATTATTTAAATTGTACCGTATATGATTAATGTTATTTTTATTAAGTTTAATTGTGTTAATATCTATAAATATATTAATTTTAATATTCTACATAAATTAAACTACTATAAAAAGGTCAAAATAATTTAATCAAGTACATTGAACCATTAGAAGGTACAGTATAATTCTTAAATATATATTAATTATTTTTAGTTTAATATTTAAATATTTAAATCGATGAATTAGTGAAAATAAATTTTTAAATAATTATAAAATAATTTCTATTCCATGTTTATATTATACAAAAATAATATTTATTTATTCACATGTTGAACAGAATATTACATTAAGATATTGTAAAACTCATTTACGTCATATTTAAACAAAATTGATTAATTTATATAATTTTATTTATTATTTAACCAGGTTTTAC
This sequence comes from Oppiella nova, assembly GCA_905397405.1. Classification (NCBI taxonomy): domain Eukaryota; kingdom Metazoa; phylum Arthropoda; class Arachnida; order Sarcoptiformes; family Oppiidae; genus Oppiella; species Oppiella nova. Next base: position 18,615 of record CAJPVJ010000896.1, read on the forward strand.
TGATAAAATATTTTATAGTAAAGTTTTCTTGTATTAAAACTTACATTGTAAATTTCTAGCACTAAAATTTCAATGAGTACTACATTAGTAATTACAGTATTCAAGTTACTTATGGAAAGTTACTAATATCTGTCTGATAAGTTTAACTACCATTTTATAAATGTATTAATTGCATTGTATCTCAAAAATAACAGAAACGTTAAAATAATTACAATATTAAATAGAAATAAACAAAATATATCAAGTTTTTTGTGTAAATATATTTTGATAGTATTCATAAAATTCATTATATTTTAAATGTAAATGCACGTCTACTTAAAATAAATTTAAAATTATTTAAAATTTTTATTATATAAAATAACTAATTAATTAAATAATCTAATAAAACATGTTATGAACTGTATATATTAAAATTAAAATTAATTATTATTAATAAAACAAATAATTTAATTTTAATGGATTACGCAAATATTGTTTTCCAAAATAGTAATAAATTGTCTTTTAGAATTGTCAAAATAAAAAATTAATAATTAAATTGAAATCGTTTAACAATTGCGTTGCTTTCCCACTGAGCTACTGGTGCTCATTCATGTGATTTGTAGTCATGTTAAAGTTTTACTATTTATTTAGTAACACATTTAATTAAATTATGTTTGTGTGTCTAGACCAGTGATTAACGACTTTTTATTTATTATCTATGTGATTTTATTGGTTCGGTGCAAAGTATTAGGGATTTGTATACAATTATGGTTTGCGCGTGAGATGTGTTGCAAATGTAGTACTACTGTATGACATATAGGTTAGAGTAGGTTTGCGAAGGGGTATAGTACCAGATAATAGGTTGAAATTGCACCCAGTTATTGAACTAGTATTTAATTTATTAATTATTTCATAATCTAAATTTATTTTGTTAACCTTGATAAAACACCATGTCAAGGTATTGATCAATGTTAATATAATTTGGTGAAATTAACAAAATAAAATAAGCTTATTAAATGATATAT
>CAJPVJ010000897.1:0-19610 GCA_905397405.1 Oppiella nova
CAACTCGGAGAGCAGACTCTCCTTTAACTCCACTTTCCTCTCCTCGAACTCCCGTACGGCTGACCTCTTCTCCGATATGTACTCCCTTTCGATGCGTTCGTTCTGTCCGTTCAGTACAACACGGGTTAAGACATGAAGACATATCCGTTAAGACCACAAAGTCGTGTCACGAATGAGATAATCAACGCATACCTCGAAAGCGAGAAACACTTCGTCCAATAGTACCCTCTCTTCGTACAACTGTTCCAATCGTCTTATTTTGCGGACATATTCCGGATGAAGACCCGCTTCCAATTGGATCAGTTGGTCCTTAAGAGTGGCTAACTTATCCCTATATATCCTGCGATGGGAGGGGAATGGGAGGACAGGCGGTCACACCATTGCGCTACTCATGGCAAACATTATCATCACTTACTGCTCCTTAATCTCTGTGTACTCATTGTCCGTATTATCGTATTTGAGGACAACATCCGTCTCAGAGGCGTCTTCAGTGTCTGTCAAAGAGGTGTCAAAACATTGAGTAAACAGTGAATCAATTGATCCATTGCTGGCAGACCTTCATCCGAGTCACGGATCTCGTAGTCGTTATAATCAGCGCTGAGATCGTCGTCGCAGTCGAGTTCACTCATTGTCACCCAAATTGATCCCAAGAAGCGGCGAACGAGCGATGAGTGGATTATGACATCAAATGTTGCGTTCAATTGACAAACAATTTTCAAATCAAGTGTTTTGTCGCAAACCGTAACACAAAACACATTCACAGCAACCAATAGATGGCACTCATAGGCAGCACTCGTTTCGCACATTTTTGTCCCATTCATGCATAACGTCATTATTTTATGGCCGCCTTTGAGATCCCCGTCCATAGAAATGTGTGTTATTTTGAGCGCAAATTGTGTGACATATTTTGTGAATGACACGAAACGCATGAAAATAAATGTTTCAGAAAAACGTGTCTTTCGTTTTGAAATGTGTTTTGCATTCAATTCATTCGTTTAAGTAATTGCTTACCAATTGTTGACTCAATTATCACCGAAAATGTTGGTATTGTTTGAGTCGGCCGTCGGTTACGCCGTCTTTAAGGTGAGTACTGGTCACCGGATGCCACGTCTTGAGCTGTCCTATCAATGGTATGTCTCTATTCCTCTCAGATGTCGGACGAGTCGAAGCTCTCGAAAGTGGATAATCTGTACAAAGAAGGGAAAGAAGTTGAAGAAAATGCTTAAGAAAGTGGTGCTCAAAGATGGCAACGAGGAGTTGGCCGTCGCTGACGCCAAACTCGGGAACGCCATCAAAGACAAGCTGAACATCGGGTGCGTCACGAGTCAAGCCATTCAGGAGCTGATGAGTTGCATCCGCTCGCAGATCGAGAATCTGATCCCCGAGTGGGTGCCCGAAGACGAGGCCGCCATGCAGTTGGGCCTCTCTCACGGGTAGGTCACCACCACTTGACCAGTGGTTTGTGTGTTTGTCTGTGACATAGATTTTGCATCAAATGATGATTTCATTGGATATTATAGTTTTTGAATTAAATGATTCAATTGTATTGATTCGTCACTACCGCTGATGATTGCATTTCTATGATCGCTAACACTTACGACACGATTTTGTATATTAATTATCGGTTTCATTGTTTGATAGCATCGGGAGATATAAACTGAAGTTCAGTCCCGACAAAGTGGACACAATGATCATACAAGCCGTGTGTAAGTTGTGTGGACGTCACCTACTTTTATGACAGTATGTATTAAAGCGGACATTGATTTGTTTGCAGCCCTTTTGGACGACTTGGACAAAGAGCTCAACAATTACGTGATGAGGAGTAAGGAGTGGTACGGCTGGCACTTCCCAGAGCTCTCCAAAATAGTGACCGACAACTCGGCGTTCATCCGCACTGTTCTCACCATTGGTTTGTCGCAAATATATCTCGTTTTCATAGCCATTGTATTGACTGTATGTTTGATGGGTAAGGAATGCGAGCGAACGCCGCGACCACCGATTTGTCGGATATACTGCCCGAAGAGGTGGAGGCGAAGGTGAAAGAGATGGCAGAGGTGTCGATGGGAACGGAGATTGCCGACGAGGATATGCTAAACATTCACCACTTGTGCCAAAACGTATTGGATTTGCAAGAATACAGAACCCAATTGTTTGAGTACTTAAAGAACCGAATGCTTGCCATCGCTCCCAATCTGACGATACTTGTGGGCGAACTCGTGGGCGCGCGGCTCATATCGCACGCCGGATCGCTCCTGAATCTGGCCAAACACCCGGCCTCTACCGTACAGATATTGGGCGCCGAGAAGGCGCTGTTCCGCGCGCTGAAGACCAAACACGACACACCCAAGTATGGGCTCCTATATCACGCCCAACTCATCGATGGCACTTCCCAGAGCTCTCCAAAATAGTGACCGACAACTCGGCGTTCATCCGCACTGTTCTCACCATTGGTTTGTCGCAAATATATCTCGTTTTCATAGCCATTGTATTGACTGTATGTTTGATGGATAAGGAATGCGAGCGAACGCCGCGACCACCGATTTGTCGGATATACTGCCCGAAGAGGTGGAGGCGAAGGTGAAAGAGATGGCAGAGGTGTCGATGGGGACGGAGATCGCCGACGAGGATATGCTAAACATTCACCACTTGTGCCAAAACGTATTGGATCTGCAAGAATACAGAACCCAATTGTTTGAGTACTTAAAGAACCGAATGCTTGCCATCGCTCCCAATCTGACGATACTTGTGGGCGAACTCGTGGGCGCGCGACTCATATCGCACGCCGGATCGCTTGACTTAGACCGGTTTGTGGGCCGGAGATGGCATGTCTATAACCCGCGGCTCTTCCGCGACAAGGCGCGCGACTTCTGGTTTGTGCTGTGTGGGTTCATACCCGAGGATATAGTGCGGGTTGAGTAGCGTCAAAGTAATCCCAAAATTAAGGGAAAAATGTCGCGAATGTTGGCCGCGAAGGCGTCGCTCGCCACCCGAGTGGACGCGTTGGGCGAGGAGTCGGGCAATGAGTTGGGGATCGAACACAGGGCTAAACTCGAGGCGCGACTCAAGTTCCTGGAAGAGGGCGGCCTCCGAGCCATCAGTGGGTCCGGCAAACGGAGGGCTAAGATAGAGAAGTACGACAACAAATCACAGGTCCATACATACAAAGCCGCCTCCGATTCGACGTTCGCGCCACAAGTGAAGCGAAAGTTCGACGAACCGGACGAAGAGGAGGCGCAGGAGGAAGAGGTGGCCGAAGAGAAGACACCCAAAGACAAGAAGAAGAAAAAGAAGTTGAAGACAGAGGTGGAGGAGGAGGAGATGGAAGAGGAGGTCGAGAGTCCGCCCAAAAAAGTGAAGAAAGAAAAGAAGTCCAAATCGAGTGAAGAACCCGCAGAAGAAGCGGCTGAAGACGAGGCCGAAGAAGAGACCCCTAAGAGTAAGAAGAAGAAGAAGAAGAGAAATCAGGATTAGATATAATCTTAGTTTTAAAACCATTCAATCAATCAGACATTTACTCTATAATTATGTCATTAAATATCAAATATTTTATTTCGAATAATAAAATTAATTTTGTGTTACTTTTGATGTAATTAATTACTAAATTGTTTATATCACGTGTGGTATATGTATTGTATTATCAGTATATTGCGGTATATTATAACCGATAGTGACATCTTAGACAATTGAATATTGAGTAGTGTATGATGGGAATGTGCTAGGTTGTCACTGTCAGCACTACTCTCATGATATGATAAGGACTATTAAGTATATGGCATGTTAAGAAACGGCTGTTTAGTTACTAAATATCGTAAAGTTATTTATAGACGCTTTACACACCAAACATTCTGATGAGGCTTACGATAAATGAAGAGTTAATATTTTGCATGTCTTTGCCTATGAAATATCATATTGTATTTGATTCACAAGTCATTAGCTTACAGTATAGTAAGGCATTGCTATTGTGTAGAAAGCGGTGGCACTTATTCTAGCACTAGAATTATTAGGCTAAAGCAATGCCTTGAAACAAGCCTATGAAAACTACCCCCATTACCACACCTAGCTTATTAATCAATAGGTAAATATGAGCCACCATATAATTGGGGGTGGGGTGGGGGTAATTGTGTGATATTCAGAGGGTTAGTCGAGTTGCGGTCAAATTAATGATCGCATATATGATTCACATATATTTCATGTTGAATGCCATGAAATATATTCACTCTCTCGCAGCAAATGGGATCATAAATTGCTGTTTATATCACCACTGCTTTTGGACAGCAATTGTTAGATCATATCAACGAATGTCTACTTTAATGACACAAACATTATATAAAAATATTGCGGTTATATCTAGTAATAGATAAACAAAACAGATATACCATTCGTCTCATCCGTACATCCATTTGTTGTAAGCATTAAAGCTTTCAATAGAGGAATCGCTCTCAAAGGGAATGCAGTTTTGCATTGATTTGTACTTTGAGTGCAGAAATGCGTTCACAAATAGCACTGTCGGCCCATTGTAGTACTATACTATTCCTGATAATTCATATACCGTACAATTCTTTGCCGACAAATCAATGATTTATAGCATTTCAATAAATATCTGCGAAATGTGTGGTTTGTAAGACTACTCCGAATGCTATTTACTTAAGTTAATATTTTGCATGTCTTTACCTATGAAATATCATATTGTATTTGATTCTCAAGTCATTAGCTTACTGTACAGTAAGGCATTGCTATTGTGTAGAAAGCGGTGGCATTTATTCTAGCACTAGAATTATTAGGCTAAAGCAATGCCTTAGAACAAACCTATGAAAACTACCCCCATTACCACACCTAGCTTATTAATCAATAGGTAAATATGAGCCACCATATAATTGGGGGTGGGGTGGGGGTAATTGTGTGGTATTCAGAGGGTTAGTCGAGTTGCGGTCAAATTAATGATCGCATATATGATTCACATATATTTCATGTTGAATGCCATGAAATATATTCACTCTCTCACAGCAAATGGGATCATAAATTGCTGTTTATATCACCACTGCTTTTGGGCAGCAATTGTTAGATCATATCAACGAATGTCTACTTTAATGACACAAACATTATATAAAAATATTGCGGTTATATCTAGTAATAGATAAACAAAACAGATATACCATTCGTCTCATCCATACATCCATTTGTTGTAAGCATTAAAGCTTTCAATAGAGGAATCGCTCTCAAAGGGAATGCAGTTTTGCATTGATTTGTACTTTGAGTGCAGAAATGCGTTCACAAATAGCACTGTCGGCCCATTGTATTGTGCGCTCAAATAGAGGCTATTTTTGGTTATATTGGATACAAACGGTCAACTGGAGTCACTTTATGCAATACCATATACCCATAGTGTCCGCACTGTCATGGCTTTATACATCAATATATTGTGTGCTGGTACAAATGCACTGTAAAAGTGTCAGGCACAAGCTTTTCCAGTAGGAATTGTTGGCGATTAGTAAAAATTAAATGCATTATCTAATTACACTATTCAACATTTAATGCAATATTATAACTTATAATTTATAACTGATTGCTTGAATATTAGATTTCTATTAAAAGCGATACAAAAATATTCACAAAAATAAAAAGTGCGATAAAAACCTAAATGTGTTAATAAAGGTTAAGTTGAATGAAAAGCTCATTTTAAATCATTTGACTCTTAGGTATAAACATTTGGTCAAATAAATAGGACTCGCGATTCAGTGCCCGTTAATGAAGTGTTGGGAAAATGTGTGCAACAAAGGTATTGATTGCAAGCCGTCAACGTACAGCCTATTCATGGGAATGGGATTAACCCTTTAGTTACCATTAAATTAATGCCTTCGTATTCACAGTAAACGACTGAATGGCTGACAGAAAGACATTAATTTAATTTATATCTCTTTCTCACTCAATGCCTTTAATTTGGTATTTTCTAAAAGCTTATTCAAAATGCGCTCAAATGACAGTAAATAAATTGCAATTAGTTTTTGGAAACTTAATTTCATAGTATACTGTATACGGACTACTGTATAAGAGTTGTATGAGTCCGTGAGCTTTCATTTACATACCATTTGAATAGCATTTGGTTGGCATGTATTTGTTTAAGTGTTAGACAACTATTACCAGTGATATAATAGAAGATCTTAAAGCAAACGATTTAACATTTGATACGCTTATAGACGTAATCCTAATCACTGAACAGTTATGTGAGGACTGGTATACGTCTGGTAGCTGTCACTGTCAAGACATATACTATCTTAAGAGTTGAAGTGACAATGGCTGGAGAGGTGGGCCAGTCGTACAGGTTTACAGTTAAGGCCAAAAAGCAATGAAATGCACTGAAAAGGCGAGTCAAATAAAGTCTAAATTATGCGAAAGTTATTTGTAGTTTGAATTGATTAGTGGGAAGTGAGGACACGTTCCTCATTGTGTCCATGCAATAGTCAAGTATGCAATAGGTTTGGACAGCCATACCATACCAGACACCAGTGATGCCTTACAGCGCGAGACTGTGGTAATCAGATTTGGTGGGCATTGAGTTGGTTTGTGTCAACACCTGACTGTTGGTCGCAATCACTGTTCACTTCTTGTGCACAGAAAAAGTCGAGCGATTCCGCGGATCGTACGGATTGTGTGCTTATATTCCGTGCGATTCTATGGCTTTTCGTATACAATAAAAGAGAGTAAATGTCGAGTATATAGGGCTATGCGTTAAACCCCTTTTGATTGATAGACTCATCAAAAGCTTGTTGCCTTGTGTTGGCACAGTTAGCGAGTGTTCAACAGCACAGTGTTTGGCCGTATAGGCGCTATAATATATTACACACGACTCGATGGGTGGTTCGTTGGGCAGCGATTCACTCGAAAAGCTGCTGCAACTTAGCGAAAGATATTACTATTACATCAATTCAATACACATACAAAAAAAGGGAGGCCTGAGAGCACAGAGAGAGCACATACATTGACTGCCATTGTCTGTGGACTTAGGGCACGAGACTGAAAACCATAATAATATTGTAAAATTCATGAATTATATATCGCGGACACGGCTATTGTGTCCCAAACTCTCGAGTGTTACAACCATTGCTGCGATAAATTATGCGCTCAAATGTGTTGCACTTATTTAATAAATGTCTTATTTCTCGCTTTTATTGTCGAGTAATCCAATTATCGATTTATTTGGGAACTCCATTACCGCCTAAACGTATATTTATTACATAATTTGTATTTTTTGTTCATTAAATACGATAATTGGCGCAGGAACATTAACAAATTTTATGAATGCCTTGACTATAAATCTGATGCATATCTTGGATGTACCGAAAGATATCATCGAAAGGGACACAAAATGGTCTCATTTTCATAATTTCATTTCGTTTCAAACGATAAAACTTCACTCATATCTACAAAAATAGTCTAAATTTGTCATAATATCACTTCAATCACAATATATTCTCAACCATATAATACTTCTGGGAGTTTATATTTATTGCACTTTTCGCCGATTCAGCGAACATTATACAGATATTAAATTTTAAATAATGATTCAGTTTTATATTCACTTTTTTATCTCTCATTCACTAAATAATAAATACATTATGAATAAGAAATACAAGCTTGAAACAATATACAGTATTTTAAAGTTTTTTCGATAAAGCAATTCTTGAGTTATATATTCTGTGTATAGATTACATATTCTTATATATTGTATTAAGAATTACTCTTTTGAGAGACTTATTGTGATCAAAATTTTTTGTAATACTTTAAAAGTGATACAATACTGGGTGTTCTTGCTTCAAGAATTGATTTAATTTATTGATAACTCATTCCGACATTCAAAAGCAAATTTATATTAGTATATCATTTAATCTAAAATAATTTGAATATAATTCTATTCGTATGAATTTTTAATTGCATTTGTAATAACTTTGTAATAAACTTTTTATATTACACTAGTCGAAAAAATACAAAAACTATTCACTAGTGTACTAAAAATGGGATTAGAATCTGATGTCAAATAATAGGAATAAGTAAATGACTAGTTATTTGAAAAATGATTGTCTGGATGAAATGTAAAGACAATAAAGTAATATCAATTGTCAAACAAATGTATATTTTATTTGCAATAAACTAGAGATAAGTTATGTTTAATAATCAAAGGATTGCAATAAAAATATTGTCATCGATTTTGAATGACTTTCGCTGATACTTAAGCAATAAAAATGAATGGGTTTCATGGTGGGCACCGGCTGTATATGACAGTCCAGTCTGACATACCATGACTTGAGTGGTAATGCACTAAAGTTTGGTGACGAATGACTGTATGGCATGATTGGCACAAACGCTTGTTTTTATCGGCGACTCGTCTAACACTGAAACGACAAATATAATGTAATTATAAGTTATATTGTATTATATTATACGCCGACTATAATAATGCAATGAAGAGTACTGACGAGTAGTTTTTGTACACAATTGTTAAAACACACGAAAGAATGCACTTTATGTTTGTTGTCTTTGGTAGCAATTAAAGCGAATAATGCCTCAAATGATAGGCCGAGTGGTGAAGTGCCGGTGCTGTACAGCAATGACAATGTGTTGGATGTGCTAAGGGTTGTAAAAGCAGGAGAAGCGCTACACAGTCCAAGCATTTACATCCCAAGCATTTGTCATAAAATTCAAATCGTTGTCTTATATCTTATATCGTCTCTCTATTCTGCATATAATATAATACTCGATATATTAGCTGCAATATGCAGTACATCTAACGGCCCCCTCCCCTACGGTGCGCTTATTTAGCTATACCTTCGCTAGTCGTACACTAAAGTCAGCGCAAAGTCAGCACTAATTCATTTTATGATGCCGTCTGTGCCGACACAACTGACGAGTTCTTAAGTAGTGGGAGTCCAGACTCATGGGCGCATCCATCCCATGCACCCGACTCGCACACCACTCCACCATCACTGCCCATCACTATCCCTCTGCACCGGTATCATCATCAATATAACCCAATACTGCCCAATAAAACTCTATTGCGTTTACTGTATCACTAAATACGGTCAAGAATTTGAATGAAACAAAAACAAAACTTTAGCCATTGATTTGCTTTTTTTAATTAATCCTAACGAATCTAAAGGAAAGGTATGTAAGTATTGTAGGGACACTGTATAGCAAGGAATGGGAGATTAATGTTAAATAGAGAATAAGCATTATTACAGATCACTCATGACTAGCATTATTCTTGTATCGGTTCTCTATCTTTATTACAGGCAATAGAGCTCTCATAACACGAGAGCATTATTTGTATTGATGGCAAAGCAATACAATACACATCCAGTCCTCCGAAATCCAATGGTAGGAGCGTTGGGTGTGCTCTGGCTGTGGGGCTCACCATAGGATTGGTCGACGAAGCGAGTCCTGCGCCGTGTTTTTATAGCGGACTTGTGGCACACGTGTGCACAACATTAAGAACCCTTTTCATGGCACTTATCTGACTTACCATTTGCTCTACACCCGCAATTAAGGTCATATAATTGTTCAATCAGTAGTCACACCATTCAGACGCGAGCCACTCATCCACTCTCTTCATCCGTACGCCACAGCTCTCGCGGCCACACATCTCATGCAATCCTTCCGAGTTGTCGAGACCTACGCCATGAAGAAGTCCACCGATTCCGCCATTCTTCAGAATCAATGCAAACTCGCCGACGATATCACGCGACACCTCAACCATCACAACACCGGTGATAAACTCAAGAAATGTAAGAATTGTTTACTTATTTCTAATTTCGTATAAATGTTAGAATAGTTTTGAAAACTTTTTCAGTGACTCTCGCAGTCGTGGGAGTGATACGAAAATAAAGATTTATTTTTCTCTTTACTTTGATATTTATTTTTTGTTTGTATTCATTATATAATGCTATATAACTTAGTATAACTTTTATTCCTTATAAATAACTTTAATTATTATGATAGTTTGCATTCCCTTACTAAGTAGTCTTTTTACTACTTGTAATTTATACGAATAATTTATAAATTTAAGTAATTATGCAACTATAAGTTAGTAATTTAATTTACTGCTCATACAATGAATTAAATAATGTTTTAGCATATTGTATGTTTTATTATGAACGGAAAAGCAAAAAGTATCATAATTTACAATACAATTTGCAATTTAGTTTAATCTAATATACTAGTAAAATGTTATGCGTTTTATGTGAGCTATCGATAAATATTTAATGTTGAGTAAATTCTGTAATTTAAATCTCTCAGATATTGATTAAATACAATTTATACTGTTAAAAGTGTTTAGCGTAAGAATATTTTAGTGATCAATGAATTGATGGGAATTATAGTAAGAGTTTGGTGTAAATGCCAACAATGAGGGAAGGGGTGGTCTTTTGGCTCATTTGTCAAAATCAAAAATACAATGAAAACGAAGTATTAAATACATAATTAGTTTTGGATGAGTTTTAAGTCAATTAATATTAAGCGTAAAAGCAATCACTTATTCGTAAATCTTTTTGTTGTGAGTATTGATACGTAAGGTATAGCACAGGAAAGGCATAGATTTGTTTGATTTATCCAATTAGTAATGCAGTGAATGATACGAAATACAAGTCATTGAGAGATAGTTTCATCCAATTAGGCGCTCAAAGAGCTAAACATCTTTAAGGGTAAGTAATGTTTCTGAGAACATCTCAAAGGACACCACACCTGAGCGCTTGGGTGGTCGGTAGTGGTGGCACTGTATCACCACTATATGCCAGTGTATATGTCGTGCAGATCAGTGTATGTGTGCCTTATTGTTGCCAAAGAGTGTCCAACAGCTCCAGAATCAGAGTTAAGTTGTAGTCAATAGTGACGATACCAGAGCTCGGGGCGCTTTAGTTGTCTTTTTTTGTTGAAAAACATTCAAATAAATGGCATAAAGAGAGTGCTTTAGGAGTGAAGTCAAGTCATTACTTTTGAGTGTAAAGAATTGGCGGATATTTATCGCTTCAATGATGAGTTACGGAAACTCCACAAAACGCCACAAACGGCACACTTACCACTCGTGCCAACGGAATGCTAAACACCATTAGTAGTGAGACATTCATTTGCCAAAACACTTCACTCATACTACACTATATATTCGCAAATATTCACACATGAAATGCATTACTAAACACTTAAAACACGAACTTTCGATTTAGCGAACGGCGTCTTAAATGCTTTCAATTAGCCATTGAGTGCACGGAATAAGTCGAGAAGTTATGCAAAACTTTTAAGTCTAAGATAATTGCGCTAAACTTTTAGTGATTAAGTGTAACATATAGTCTTAGAGCATTCCTGTGTTAGTATTTAATAATTATATCTGATTTCTCCGCTCAATCTAACTGTAGCCGACTCTACAAATGGCATCAATAGTATAAATAGCATCCATCAGACAAATACCAGCGCTCAGGACTTGGCTGCGATTAGGCGATACAGGACTGCCTTCAGTAGAGACCAGTTGCAGCAGTTGGAGAAGGAGTTCGGCCGAGAAAACTATGTCTCCCGACCCCGACGGTGCGAATTGGCCGCCGCTCTCAACCTCCCAGAAAGCACTATAAAGGTTAGGCCAACACATCGCTCATTGTCTACTTTATTATCTACACCTATAAGACTACTCTAAATGCATACTTAATACAGTAGTCAATATTTAGGTCTACTGTAATTTAATGTTTATTCGTATAATGAAATAAAATTAAATGTAAATTAATGTATGGTTTGATGAATAGGTTTGGTTTCAAAACCGACGAATGAAGGACAAGAGGCAGCGAATGGCGCTGACCTGGCCCTACGCCGACCCCCACTTCGCCGCCTACATGTTCGCAGCGGCGGCCACAGCGGCGGCCTATGGTCACCAACCGGCCGGCTATTGGAATAGGAGTTCCACTCCTTACCAGAACTCTTCGTCGTATATGATGATGAGACCGCCGGCGCCCGCGGCTCCCGTAACGCAGCCGCCGTTCATCGCCTCACCCGTGGGTCTGATGTCAAGTCATCCGTCGCGGACAGTGGAGTCCATCTCGAGCACCAACTCGTGCTGTAACTCAAGTGTCTGTCGCGGATGTAATTCGCCTCCAAATGTCATCAACTCGTCGCTGACATCACTGACTCGGACGACACACTCGCCTGAAATGTCATTATCTAAGCCCCTGTTCCAGCCCTATAAGAATGATATACAAAAGTAAGCCGTTATTCAAGTCTAGTCTCTCTCTCTCTCCTATGTTTGGCTCCGTTTTCATTGATCTGTTCATTTCATCTATTATTTAGTATTTTATGTAATTATAGCTGAAAACTGTTGTCTTTGTAATAATTAACGAATACTTAGCTTTAAGTAAATATCAATTATAGCTATTATTCACTATTATTTACTCATTTCAACACTATTTGTCAAATTTAGCGTATATTACATAGCAATATATTGAATATATAAAGTTATTTCAAGTTTTATTACACAATTAGGATGTATTTGTTTTAAGTGTATATTGTATTTAAAGCTTAATGTCTTACATAATTATATACGCTTAGTATACAACTTATAAATAAATGTAAATTTATATTGTTTTATAAATTCAATAGAATTCAATCAAATTTCTCATATGTCTCCTAAATTTATTCAATTAAATAATTCTCAAATAAAACTGAAAATAATTTTATGTATTTTTATCATTTTATCATAAAATAGTTTGTTTCTACTTATAATTCATCTTATTTATTATGAATTCATTGGAAATTATTTATATAATTTGTAAATTATTAATTTAATAAATAAGAAATTTTGTTTTATTCAATTTGCAAACTCTGATTTAATATACAAAAATGGTTATGAAAATGATTACTAGAAAAATTCTTATGAGCAACATACTTCTCTATACTATTTTATAATATGGTTATCATATAATTCTTCAATACTTGTTTTATGGATTCAACACAATTTACTATAACTAAGAGTGCTGTATAACTTATATACAGAACAATAGGCATTAATAACATGCCATAAACATAGAATTGCTAATTAAAACACATTCAATTTAAACTCATAATTAATTAACGTTAGAACAAAGTTTAAACAGCATTTCATTTACACATTAATCATTATTTAAAATTGCTTATTATTTGATTGCAAATTAATACAACTTTTACATATATCTCGTATACCAAAGAATATCTCGTACTGTACATTCTGTATACAATGGCACAAAATGTAGATTAAAAGCGAATATTACAGTAATGTTTATAAATTGATAAAATTTTCCAACTAATATAATATTATATGAGAATACATGTAATTGAATAAACATGAGATTATTTAAAGCTATAATCTGCGCGAAAAAATATTCATTAAAACAAAATTGAAAGATTGTTATAGAAATACAGTAATAGTGTTATTGTTTGCGAGGATAGAGATGTGACTGAATGGAGAATTAGTGTACAAAACGCTGTGTATATTGTGATGTAAATAAGTGTCAACTATATTAAAATGGATTATAAATCGCTCTATCATTTCATTGTCAAACATATTGGTGATAGTGTCGCAGGTGTAGACACGGAGAGCATTATTTTGCCTTTTTTGCTGATCAATTGTACTCCAGAGGACGGCCTAACGCTTATAACTGGCATCTATTATACGCTTTTCCATACGTCTAAACCGTTTGCAGTCATCAATCCTTAATCACTTTTGTGAGCCAAATCCCATGCAATTTACGAGTCAACTCAATGCTCGTTACCGACAGTCGACACCAATTTTGTCTGTATATCAAACCATACCAGCGCTCTGTCGCACCTCTGCTTTCATTTATAAATCTTTCGTTGGATTAACACCAGAGATGTGCACTGTTTGACTGCTTTTGGCAGACCTGGTAGTGCTGGCCAGGGAGGGCATGGTATGTGTGATGTGTTTTTAGAAAATGATTGACTAAATGACAAATTATCTCTCATTTTATTAAGAGATTTCTTTCGGCGACTTCGAGCCAATAGTTAACAAACTTTATGCGAATCGATATACTATTGAAAGCTATGACAAGATTTCAAAGATGTTGTTAAAAGCATTAGAAAGCATAGGATATATGACTATAGAAGCTATGATTTGAGTGCATTCCGTGTATTATATTGTGCTTGTATATATTTATTGTGATTCTAATTATTTAAATGACTGTCTATTAGCGCTCAAATCAATCATTTATGGCTTAAATGTAATTAAATTTTAGACGATTTATGCGAAAGCCTTCGGAGAATGTCGGCGTTTGTCAAACAATCAAACATTTATAAAATAAAGGACTTCTTTACCATTAAAATGTCATTCACTGCCATAAAAGTAGGGTTTTATTGAACATATTGTTGACACATAATAGTGATGGTGTGGCCATCAGTTCAAAGATTGCGAGACAACTATAAGAGTTAACACAACGCTGTAGTTCCTCTCTTGTCTTATACACCAGTGCCCGCACCGGTAGACTGGATGCACCTCTTCATGAAAACACTCAATACCCGAAGTATGCGTCAAAACAGATCCCTATTCAAGACTTTTACATAATATGAGAAAAATATAATAAAAATATATTAAAGCCCTGAGATTTGCGAAATCAATTGAAATCCCTTTAAACTCAGAATTGATTGAACGTCTGATCCAATACTGTCGTGAATGTTGTGAATCTTAAGTAGATTTTAGTAGAAATAAGATTCAAATGTTATATAAGATTAGTAGTGTTGTGAACACATAAATTTATGTCAACCTGTATTCGCTGATTTACATAAACATGCTAGATTATCCTGTTTTCTACATCTTGTCAAATCAATAAATATCAATTTAAATTCAATTTTGTATCATTTCTAAGCTTGAATGAAATAAACAAAATTGTAATATGGTACTAGTATAATTACAACAATAAGAATACAATCTAAATGCTACATAAATTGTTTGTTTTAAATTAGATCATGAGAATTGAATGCCATATAAATAGCATTTATGAAGAATTTCATTGCTTACAATACAAAAAAATATTATTAAGTTTTACTTTAAGATCTTTATTAAGTTTTTTAGACAGTATAAGGAATGCTAAGGAAATGGTTTACATTTGCATAAAGATTTGTTTGCAGAATAAGTTTGAGATGCGCTGTAAATGCTATAAAATTTATAGCATACATGATAGCCTATAATACTGAAAATAAATAAAGGGAATAAATTGCTTGAATACTGTACTTCTACAGAATTATTAAGAATTTTAATAAAAATTTGTTATTTGCTATATTTCAAGAATGCTTAAAATATAATTTATGAGATAATTCCTAATTGAATCATCTTATAAAAAGCTATACTAGAAATAGGTTATGGAAAATGATAGTATTTATTTAATTTTATTTCTATCATTATTCTACTTTGTATTACAAGTAGACCATACATACTGTAGTAAGCAGTAACAAAAACAACACAATGTATTTTATTATATTAATTATTTAGTTAATCATAATATTTGTAATTTATTTTTATAAAATATATAATAATATTTGTGGTTGAGCTGTAACTTAGCAATGCATTCTGTAACAGAATTGACTTTCAAAAATTCCACTCATGTATAAATATTATCAGAACTGTACAGAATCATTCATAATAATATGTAGTCATTAATTTGCATTTGTATAAATATTAATATGATACACATATTATACCGTAAAATACATAAATCATAATTTCAAGCATATCATTTGCGCAATTACAGTATTAACTCCAATTTATAATTAAAATAAATGAACCAGTGAATGTAACAACAACACCATATTTAATAAATTTATTGCCAATTATTAATACAAAACAAATTTCATTTTAACATTATTATTTCAATAAAAAACCTCTCATCAAAAAATTGCAAAATTTTAAAATATATAAAAATTGTACAAAACCTCAACAAATCTCAAAAAATAAACAAAGTCTCGGAAATTAAGTCCTAGAGATAAGCACTTTGAATAACAATTGGAAAATAAATAAATTAAAGCAATGATAACAAGTAATGACAGAAAATTGAGTCCATGAGTTCACAAAAAATAGGTATTTAGAAAAATAAATAAATAATAAATTCATTATAAATACTGTCGATAAGAGCGTACAAAAAAACACTCTTTAATACTTAGCATTGATTTTTTGTGCCATACTTTCGGCGCAACTTTGCGAGTATAGTATTGTAGACCATATTATTCCTCTTAATGAACGGCAACCTCTTCTTCTCCTCCTTGGGGTCGATGTGTTTAATGCCCGGCGCGTGCACTAAGAAGGCGTTGTCCAAAATGGCCAAATCGTAGCTCTTCAGACACATCTCATACATCTGCCAACACATGGGAATCCAATTTAATCCAACAAAACAGTGACAACCCATTAGCCAAGCAATGAATACCTGAGACATTTTGTCTCTCTTGCCATCCCATGATAGCCTCTCATCATAGAGTGGCTCGTCGTTAGTGCCGATATATAGCGGTTCCCACGCATTGCGCGTCCGGAGCCGTCGCGTCACACGAAATACGTTTAACGAGTGGTTAACGGGAATGGAGTTAATCCACTAAAAACAAGTCAATTTGCTATTCAAACCAAGTTATCACTCAAAACAATGGATAAGTTTTACCAGATTTCTATCGGGAAAGTTCTGACACGAGTCACAGACCCACTTATGGAAGAATATGGCGCTCCCTTTGGGGTGACAGACAATTAACAATGCACTCAATGCTCAGTCAATCATCGCTTACCTGATTTCATAAGATCTCTGAGCTCTGACTTATTCATCGGCGGAGTGACACCGGCTTTGACTTCGAAGATTGGAATGACATAAACGTGAGGATTCTTTGCGGAGATTATGGGAACTAAACCCGACTTTTCTCGTTCTTGGAGTTGAAGGAAGGCGGAGACGATGCCAACCGACGGGTATAACTCGATGTCGGAGGCGAATATGTATTTGGTTTGAGCGTTAAGTCGGGCCACGTTTCGGACAACATTTATGGGATACGGAAGCGAGTGATCGCTTCTGAACGTAGTGTTGAACCTATCGGTCAACTCGGAGTAACTTTGAGTGCAATCAAAATCCATGTCTTCGACGTAACTGTCCGGATAGGAAGCGTTTGAGTGCGGGTTATGGAGAGTGTCGTACACCAAATGCCACGACGTCTTCGCCTTCACGCACGGGTCGCGACATTTGCGCAGATAATGGATTAGATTGACGACGAGAGGGAAGTCAAGGCCGGGCGCGTAGACGGCGACCGATATGTGTCCGTCCCATCGGAGGCACAGGTTCTCGATGTGGTAGAGGAATGAATGGGTGCCCTGAGTGGTCAGCGTCACCGACTCTAACGGCTGTGGCTTATCGTCGCCGGGAATGAAGTTCTTGAGAACGGTATACGAGCCGCGCGTTTCGGTCGACCACCAAATCGGCGCCCGAGTCCTCGCATTAAGTATTTTAGTCTTGTCTTCACTTATATTTGAACTCATGTTTGGCTTGTCTTCGCTTTTATCACTCGGTTTGTCTCTCGTGTCAAACAGTTGGCCATTAATGGGTGTCACCTCAGGGTTGGCCACATTCTGCGGCTCGAAGTCGGCCTAAGAGTGGATTCAATGGCGAGAGTGTTAGACACGAATCGGGAGGACCGGTTAATTGGCATACCTTTTGCAGGGAGTTGTGAGCATTGGTGGAGTGTTTGGATGTGTTGATGACAATGAGACACGGATTGGCTTTGGAGGACGTGTTGGACTGAAGTGTGATTATGTTATAAACGGCTAAAACTATATTAAAGGCGATCAACGACTTCAACAGTAGCCGCGAGTCGAGAATGTGTTGATGACAATGAGACACGGATTGGCTTTGGAGGACGTGTTGGACTGAAGTGTGATTATGTTATAAACGGCTAAAACTATATTAAAGGCGATCAACGACTTCAACAGTAGCCGCGAGTCGAGTCGCGTATTGGGTATAAGGCTGTGATAATGAATCCGCTTCTGTGACATTATTCCTCCGCAGCAGTCGTCGCTCCACTCGCCTCTCAAATCACAGACTAATTACCAGGATATGAATGAGTGGCAAATGAGATGATGTATCACATGAACCGATGCATTGGCTTTTGTGTATAGTGTTTGTCACAAAATGTTTATTATTTATGATTTAAATGATACAATAAATGAGATAAAAAGCATAATTTTAATGCAATTTTAATGTTTAAGTAGTGATTAGCCGTCACTTTCGCAGCGATCGTAACGAAATCAAGTCATTTGTATCGCATTGATGTCACCAAACATTTACCTGTGATTTGATAAAAGCTTTTATTGTGTTATAAATTACATACACTTTTCATAACCGAAAACTTTCACTCAATTTACACATAACTCTCGCTTACGAGTAGTGACTGGCGTTCAGGTGTCGGCTCACAGCCAGTCGTTTGACACTTGTATTTATATGACGTTACGCTACCATATGAGCCATAGGTTTGCGTTGAAAACTGCGTTGAATGGGCCAATGGGGGGCCAGTATTGTGCGATTATTGTCACGTTTTTGTGAACGCTTTCCCTTTAATATGCAAATGTTAAGGTTTTTAATTTACCGAAAACTTATGGTTTAATATCAAAAATGTATTATATTTGGCGATTAAAGTACACAAATTTCGTGAAACTTATAGCTAAACCCATTATAAATACACATTCATTGAGCGCACAATTATTGATTCATACAAAATATAGTCTAAATAATTGATTTTGCTATCATTCATTTAATATGCAAGTAAAAGTCTGACAGATTGCTATATAAATATATGAATTATTTCTAATGAGTTTATAACAGTGTAACTTTTTTATTGATTATATTCACGTTTGGTTTTTTGCCTACAATTTAATAAACATATTATATTAGGCATATGATTGCAATGAATGCTGATGTGTAGAAATAATTGAATATAATGTGAATATAATGGTCGTATGAATCGACTATTTATAGCCATTCCGTAACTTATGAGATCATAGAAGTTATCATTGAATGCAATGCATTGACAATAGGTGTTAGAACTACTGGAATAAAGTTATATTACTTATACAGCAACTGATAACTGCTTTGCTAATTGGTATGAATGGCTATTTTGCTAGATTTTCCGCTATAGTAATGTGCATTTAAAATGAGCATGGTGGTGATGATGTAGCATGTTAGAATAATTTCGAGAATATTTGACAAGGAATTAGAATTAGAATTTCGCTCATGTAGTGATAGGGTGTATGTACTGATAGAGTATATGGGGACAGGTGTGTGATCTGGTGGCGGTGTATACGAGTGTTGAGGTGAATGTGTTGTGGAGACAAAGCGAGCGCACAGTGAGTGAGACAGTGTTCACAGTGAGCAGTGACTGGCAGGCAGTGAGTGACTGAAGCACTGATCCATTGGACGCATACACTGTGTATCGCATAGTCTCTCGCATAGCCTTTCCATAGACTGAGGCATACATTGAGTGCTTGTATTGTATTTCACATTACATTGAGTGCTATATTGAAGCGATTGACTGATTGGTGAGTCGACCGCCGATTCAGACCAACTGAACCACACATTCATGAA
>CAJPVJ010000898.1:0-14296 GCA_905397405.1 Oppiella nova
CTTTTATGAAATCTTTAATTGATTAAATCTATTATATCGCATTTAATATAATCAATGTATAAAACTACATTTATTGTAAGGTTATGTATGTTTTATCAATGAATCAAATAATTTAGCAATTAATTTATTGATGTACTTTAGTTATAAACGTGTTACAAATTGTATGAATGAATAAAATACACATTTATAACAATTTATTTGACAACAATTTGTTACAACAACTCAATTGCAAATAATTATCATTAAAATGTAATAACTATTAAAAATGATTCAGCATAAAATTCGTATAATTTATATATGATGTACACTAATTTTATTATCATTCATGATTATAATCTGTAAATATCATAAAATAATATATGATATTATATTTTATGACAATTTATAGTAACTGTTTATAATTCTTAAGCTTATTCTGATCAAACATAAATTGATTTATTATATTTGTTGTCATTATTTTGTACTAAATTTAAATTGAATTAACAGGATAAAATTGTTCGAGTATTGTTTAGATAAGGAAAATTATTCTAGGAATATTATCTTAAAAAGTAAAAAATGAGCAAATTTTAAAACACTGTATTTTGAATAAATTTTAGTCATATCTATTTATCAATGAAATTAAACATTATTTGAATTCAATTTCTGTATATTAATAAATATTGAACTGTATACTATTTTATACTTTATATAGAGTACCTGTAAAGTATTGTGTAAAATATTTGAGTAGAAAATAAACCTTAACTGACAGGTTGTCAATGATAAACATTTATTTGCTTTATAACTCAACAAAAATAAGTCATTAATTAATATTATAATAAATAATACAATCATGCAAATTATATACAGTTTAGCTACTTTTTAATGCTTTATACTATCTATTTGTTTAAGATAACTGTCCATTTCTATAGGTGATAGTGAATCAGTTCACAAGAAGTGGTCATTTCATAGTTTGTTTGACACTTTGTGTTATCGATAAAAGCACTCAATTTCTTGGCATAAAGTCTTTGGATTGCAAACACGGATCACAGGAATAGTGTTGACATAACCCTTAACTATCAAAGACACGACTACAGCACCCAATGGTGCCACCAATACCTCTACCCTTCCCTTTAGAGACACTTGTTATCAGGTTGTCTCAGATTATTTCATGTGATGTATAGACAAAGTCTTAAGTATAATGTAAAAGACAATTATAGCTGAATATAAATGAGTGACAAAAGCCGCGGTAATAGAGAAATATATTAATTATTTTCAGTAAACTTATAAATATTTTAATTTTTTAATTTATAATGTTTTTTAAGTTCACAATTACATTGACTGCATTATTGTCGACTCTGGTAAGTGCAATGAACTTGCACCAAATAGTTTTTATTTTGATTAAATTACTAATTTCGCTAATTTTCTAATAGTATCTCACAAATAGTTTAATGCAAAAATAGTTTGACTTGGTAAAATCTTAATTAAAAACTTTGAATACTTAATAAAAGTGCATTTTTCATAGATTTATTCAGATTTAATGATAATTTTATTCTGTAATTTATATCATAATTAGGATATTTTGCAAATGATTTTATATACTTCATGCGTTTAACTATTTAAATATTATTTTATAATTAATTTGCTAATTTAATATACACTCATTTTTATATACTTTACTAACTAAAGTAACTAGGATCTTATTTTCTACTTATTGGATTGTATGAATTTATCAAACAAATAGCAAGCACATATTTATACGATTACACAACATGTAATTTATGATTTAATTACTTACGACAACATAGCAAACTGGTGGTAACTGTCCTTTCACACCATTGAATGTGGCCACTAGTGTGAGGAACGGTAGTATACATAACAGGAACCTACCGGGACCCGAGTCCACAGATATCCAACCGGAACAGTAGGCTATAAACACGATCAAAGTGGTCGGGTAGAAAAACTGTACGCTAAATATAGTTATGTGTCGATTAAATAGATACTGGACCATTAGGTACGAGTAGATCACTATATGTTATGACAAAAATTATAATTAAATTTATAGTTAATTGTTTGCATAAAACAAATGAATACCTCCATTGGGCGCCGACTCATTAAACTGATGGCTAGTATATATTAACTTATAGTTTGGGCGTATTATGACGGGTGGTGGGGAACTGTCACCTAAATTACTAGAGTGCCACTCGTATTGAATTGCATTGATGGGATAGTTGGCTACAAATATAAAAGTTTTCCAATTAAAGTGTTAATTAAATTATACTAAAAATTTATATTATGAAAGGCTTTAAAACTAAACTGCTGACTTAATGTCTATTAAAACTTGTATTTAATTAATGGCAAATCACTCACAACTTCTCATTTTAAAACTACAGACTTGGGTGTCGAAAGGGTATGCGCGTAAATCCAGTGGACAGCCTATTGTTGCCATTTCTCTATTGTAAAATAATAAAGTTTTAAAAACTAATTGAATCTTGAAATAAGAGTATTTCTAACCTTTTATTTAGTTTAAGAAAACAAAATCCATTTGTGTTTACATTCAGCGCAATGATCGGTTCAGTGACCACAGACATAGCCCGGACCCCTTGCGGTATGAGGTCCGGTAGCCATATATACTTAGCAATACCTTTCCCAGTAATCAGTATTGGTTTTGCAAAATCAGTTTTATTTGTAGAAAACTTGTCGATAGCTTTCAGGCAATAGTTTGCACTGAGTTTCCATTGAAATTCAATGAAGTAGTCGACTGTGAACTCCTGTACGTATACTTAAATGAGCTTGGCATTCAACAAGATACAACTTTTATTAGAAATAATTTACCTCTTTTGCTAAATTAATAACACTTAAGTCTTTAGCCTTAAATGTTGTGTCAATAATTAATGGATGATTTGCTAGGTAATTTAGAAACATGAAATTATTATAATTTTTATAAGTTTTAAAATATCACAAATAAATGTAATTACTTTCGGGTAATTCAGGGGACACACCATTGTCGACGACAAACACATTTGAAACTAATTGCGATTTTATTAATTGAAACGATATCATGAAAAATGTTATATAAAAGTACATTATTTTTTATCAAATACAAATATTATTAATAGTATCTAAATATTTAACTCAACTTAAAACATATTACAAAAGTGATAATTGTTTCATTGATAACATCACAAAACAAAGTGAAAATTAATTTGCAGACAATTATTATAAATTCAGTGATTAGTCAGCACCAGGAGGTGATACAATATTTTGAATATATATACAGTATATAAATTATTTGTCACTATCTACCAATAGTTATTGTCAGTTTTTGTAATTAATTAATTTTTAATAGGTATATAACAATGTTAACTTTATTACTAATAAACAGTTAACACAATACTAAATGATTTTCTATTTTGATTACAATAAATATTTTAAAAATTGTTTTATAATAGTATTTAGTATTTCATTACGTGTTAAGCCAACAGAAAATAATTTAATTAATTATAATCTATAATAAAATCGTGACTTTAAATAACAAAAATATTTAATACTTTTATGAAATCTTTAATTGATTAAATCTATTATATCGCATTTAATATAATCAATGTATAANCTTTTATGAAATCTTTAATTGATTAAATCTATTATATCGCATTTAATATAATCAATGTATAAAACTACATTTATTGTAAGGTTATGTATGTTTTATCAATGAATCAAATAATTTAGCAATTAATTTAATTGTGTACTTTAGTTATAAACGTGTTACAAATTGTATGAATGAATAAAATACACATTTATAACAATTTATTTGACAACAATTTGTTACAACAACTCAATTGCAAATAATTATCATTAAAATGTAAGAACTATTAAAAATGATTCAGCATAAAATTCGTATAATTTATATATGATGTACACTAATTTTATTATCATTTATGATTATAATCTGTAAATATCATAGATTAATATATTTTATGACAATTTATAGCAACTGTTTATCATTCTTAGGCAGATTCTGATCAAACATAGATTTATTTATTATATTTGTTGTCATAATTTTGTACTAAATTTAAATTGAATTAACAGGATAAAATTGTTCGAGTATTGTTTAGATAAGGAAAATTATTCTAGGAATATTATCTTTAAAAGTAAAAAATGAGCCAATTTTAAAACACTATATTTTGAATAAAATTTTTGTCAAATCCATATATGAGTGAAATTAAACATTATTTGAATTAAATTTATGTATATTAATAAATATTGAACTGTATACTATTTTATACTTTAAATACCAGTAAAGTATTGTGTAAAATATTTGAATAGATAATAAACCTTAACTGACAGATTGTCAATGATAAACATTTATTTGCTTTATAACTCAACAAAAATTAATAACGCATTCATTAAAATTATAATAAATAATACAATCATGCAAATTATATACAGTTTAGCTACTTTTTAATGTTTTATACTATCTATTTGTTTAAGATAACTGTCCACTTATATAGGTGATAGTGAATCAGATCACAAGAAGTGGTCATTTCATAGTTTGTTTGACACTTTGTGTTATCGATAAAAGCACTCAATTTCTTGGCATAAAGTCTTTGAATTGCAAATACGGATCACAGGAATAGTGTTGACATAACCCTTAACTATCAAAGACACGACTACAGCACCCAATGGTGCCACCAATACCTCTACCCTTCCCTTTAGAGACACTTGTTATCAGGTTGTCTCCGATTATCTCATGTGATGTATAGACAAAGTCTTAAGTATAATGTAAAAGACAATTATAGCTCAATATAAATGAGTGACAAAAGCCGCGGTAATAGAGAAATATATTAATTATTTTCAGTAAACTTATAAATATTTTTAATTTTTGAAATTATGTTTGTTAAGTTCACAATTACATTGACTGCATTTTTGTCGACTCTGGTAAGTGCAATGAACTTGCACCAAATAGTCTTTATTTTGATTAAATTACTAATTTCGCTAATTTTCTAATAGTATCTCACAAATAGTTTAATGCAAAAATAGTTTGACTTGGTAAAATCTTAACTAAAAACTTTGAATACTTAATTAAAGTGCATTTTTCATAGATTTATTCAGATTTAAAGATAATTTTATTCTGCAATTTATATCATAATTAGGATATTTTGCAAATGATTTTATATACTTCATGCGTTTAACTATTTAAATATTATTTTATAATTAATTTGCTAATTTAATATACACTCATTTTTATATACTTTACTAACTAATAATAGCTATACTTAATAGTTTAGAAAAAATAAAAACAAAAATTTTTGTGAACATGAATTTCATTTCATATCCAATGAAATACTTTCCCATATTCTGCTGTTATATTAATTTCAATATTTAATTTATGATAAATGCTTAAAATAGTCACGAGAATGTACAGGTATAAATATTATAATATATATAATTTATCTTTTTTATTCACATTTCTAATTCGTTTGGCACTTACAGTACTTTCAATTCATAGATAAGACTAACATTTACTTCTACACCAAAATCCTATTGAGAAATACCGGTAATAATTCATATCAAGTAACAAAAATATTTCCATAACATTGAACTCATTTTTCTATATTTAATTTATTATTAAGTTTTTCTTTTAGAAAGTTTTTTAGTCAAAAGTTATTAATTTATTACTTTATATAAAACAAATATGCATAACATTATGACAAATAGTAAGTACTAATTATGAGAATATTTTTTTAGACAGAAAACTCATAACTTGTTATTAAAGTAATACAAAATTCCTACATAAACTAGTTCAAACTTTAGTATAATCTAGCACAATGTCTAAAACATTGGTTCATATGTACTTATCTATTTGTCTAATAAAACAGGTCCTCAATAGTAGCCAACAAACGGTATTAAAATGTGTACTCAAGTCGCGACAAACCAGACACCCCTTGAAAGTGGAGGTCTACCCCATGCCCTCATCGATGGTGTGCAAAGTGGCCGACACTCGCACCGACAGCCCGTCTATCGACAGGATTATCTACTATAACGACGCCATCGACATTGAATTGTGCGCCAAATACGAGGGCCGCGAGTTGGGCGCCGACATCTTCGTGTCCGACCCCAACAAAGTCGCGCCGATAGCCAGCATTTCGTTAGGCAATCAAACGACTCGTCATAATAAGCTGTTTATACCGGAAGGCAGTCTACTATTGGATGATGTGATCGACTCATTGACTATAGATTTGAATGATTTTCAGCTCAAAATAGTTAACATTTCTTTCGACACTAATATATATGAGAGAAAACATAACATAATATCTTTCGGCGACTTCGATGTCATTAATAATGACGATAATAATCATGAGATGAGAGATAATGAGAGCAAAAGTGGTGATAAAGAGTCGGAAACTACGGACTCAACAATAGGTGGCTATGATTTCGATACAGTGATGGGTGCGGCTATGGGTGTGATAACGTTTGTGATCCTGGTCATACTGTTTTGCTGGAGGTTTCAAAACACTTAATGCGAAACACATTTCTTAGTGTGTAAATAGTCTATTTATTATTTTATATACATTTTATACATAAAATCCTATTTGTTTTTATACATTCAAAATTATATTTTATAAATACAAGTACTGTATTATACTATACTTTCATTAAAATACATACACATTTTTTAAATGCACATTTGGCACATGTTGTTAAAGTACGCCACCATAATAAGTTACAGGAGCTGCACATACCGGTACTCAATGACTATATCTACGGAATACTGTTTGTTGAAAGGTAACCAATACTGGAAAACACCGTACTATCAAGATATGTATAACTTATACAGTATAAAGACAATAAGCTGGGTGAAAAGTTTGTGTTTGATTAATTTGCACTTACATATGCTTGTTATCCCAAAAGTCTAAATATTTTAAAACACAATTTTTAAATTTACTATATTAGTTAGATAATATTCAATATATTTGGAAAAATAACTTTTGAAACAATCCATTCCCTGTTATTATTTGTTTTACATTGATTTCTATGCAAATTTGAAGTAATATTAATAAGCAACTTTAATTATAGTTAATATTAATGACAAGATTAATTAAGTAAAGTTAGAGAAAATATTACAATACATGTATAATGATGAAACATCGCTAATTAATATATTACCGACCATATTAATATTATTTATTGACATATAAACATTGGCAATCTATGTGTATTTTTAATAAAACTTTTATGTGATATTAAACATAAGGTATTATCATAAGGTGATATTAAATATAAGGTAATATGCAAAATTAACTTCATTTTTAAAAATAAATAAAAACAATAAATTGAACACTATATATTTATTATAGTTTTAGTATTACAAATCATCAGTAATCATGATGGTGATCAAGGTGATAGTCTCTACGATAATGATACAACTATTCCAATGTAAATATACCAGGTTTTCCAAATTGATCGATTAATACTAACTCTACCTTGATTATAAATGGCAATTATAACAATTAAAATAAATGTCCAATGTAAAAGTGTCCAGGTGCGAGGATAAAGAGACCGTTCAAAAACTACTCGATCGCAAGAATATTCTCGGAAAGGTATTACCGGAGGACGAGGAGGGGTTGAAAAAGTATTGTAAGGATGAGGTATCTGTCGTCGACGCCAAGAAGGGGTGAGTTTATACTCTATAATACTTTAACTATACAGTAGGGTTGGCAACCATACGATCCAATGATGTCCTGCCAACCCCCCCATGCGATACAGTATTAGGCTTTTAATTTTTTAAATACTTTAAGGCTTTTAATAAATTAATTTTTATAAAAAAAAACCTTTTTTTTCAAAATATCAATAGATATGATCCGAAGACGATTCAGTCGGGACTTGATTTCGCCAAAGATTTGAAGACTAAGACCAGAGTTTGTCTGCTGAAAGTGTTTAAGCCGAGTGAAACGGGACAGGTATTCGCCGGTATTTGCTCCAAGGATATCAAAGACCCCCTTTCCATCACCAAAGCCTTTAACGCAAAGGCCAAGGAGTTTAATGACATTTACAAAACTGTCACTAACTATATGGCGTTCGTGGTCGAGAAGCAATCGGATATCACCCTGGCCACTATTTTGTGGTGAGTGCTGTACTGTTTAAGCAATCATTTTGTTGATACTATAATTAAGTACACTATAACAATATTTATTTGATAATAATAAATATTTAATAATAAAAATTAACGTTAAATTTTTGTTGATATCAGTTTTATGTTATGAGACCGTACATTACAAATCATAATATTCTACCCTGTATAAAAGTCATAACATTTGACAAATTTGAAATGAATTATTTGAATTGTCACCCACATACTTTGTAGTTTGTTACATAATAATCTAAATTCTAGATAAATGATATATTTATTTTTTAGGTTTTTTTTGTAACCATTTGTGTTTAAAAAACAATATAATGTTATTTAATTTGTACACATGAATATACAAGTTAGTAATAATATATAATAAGTAAATTATAATTATATATTTCCAAAAAAATTGTCGTTAATATGCATGACATAATTATAGCGTGCTTAAAAAGTTAGTGGATGACATGGCTAATCTAGTGGACGATCCCGTTATGAAGGGTCACGTGAGAGCTGTGTTACACCCGTTTGTAATGATGACAACTATTTCGAGAAAACTAAACACAAATCCGACCCCACGTGCAGCTACGACAAGGGCAAGGACTACGAGTCGACTAAAAAATTAACCTTGTACCAGGCTACCGTATTTATGTTTGATAAGTTTGATAGCAAATTAATGCTATAAATAATTGTCACAATACATTATACTAAATTATCTAGTTTTTGTAATTTAATATAATTTTTATAGTACTGTATACTTCTACCGTATAATGATCATACCATGAATGTCATTATAAAACTTATGAAATACAAAGTTGATATAATAAAATAAAATTATAGCATACTTGAATCAACATTTCATGTTATTAACATTATTTATAAAAAGGTTAACAACAAATTTAATTATTTAATAATTTTTATGAATTATTTATTTTTTTAACACAACTTTTCAAAAATAACCGCAAAAATAGAGAGAATATATGCTGTGAACAGAATGGGAAACCAATTGCGGAGACAATCATCAACTGTTATCACCTGAAGCTTATCCATGTGTACGGTATATACGGTATGATTGACTTTGTACTGTTCCAATACATACCGGCCCCTAATCTGTTGGATCAACTGAAGCAACGCCAAGGTACGGATAGGTAGTCCGGCTCTCGTCGCTCTCAATGCGCTGTTAATTAAACAAAATAAAAATAATTCATTAATAAAAGTGAGTATCACTATAATTATCATCAAAAATACTCACAAATCTGTTATCCGTTGGCAAAAGGGATGTCGTCTGGACATACTGACTACCAGGAAGCTCATGGCATACCTGTTCCCTACGGCCAGC
The DNA here is from genome assembly GCA_905397405.1 of Oppiella nova. Taxonomy (NCBI): domain Eukaryota; kingdom Metazoa; phylum Arthropoda; class Arachnida; order Sarcoptiformes; family Oppiidae; genus Oppiella; species Oppiella nova. The sequence continues at coordinate 9,441 of CAJPVJ010000898.1, forward strand.
GGGTAGTGTTGGCACTGATCCAGGAGGCTATCGGTGGTGAATGAGCTGACGAGTAGTACTTTACGACCCTTTGCTATGTCCTCACATAACCTGATCTTTTGGTTATGATCCCTAATCATGGCCAACAAAACCCACTCCACCCTACCCTCCATTTGATATAATTTGTCAAAAATATTTGGCATAACTTGTTGATACTTTTCCTTATCCCAGAACTGTATGACAACCCCGAAGTCGGTCTCATTATCCACAACTTGATCTATGTCTGTAATCATTGGCTTAATCTGATGGTCAAAGTATGCGCTGAGCATAGACTGCGAAAAACAGTGGATTAGTATAGTGGCCATCAGAAGCCATATTGTGATCACTATTATCAATGAGACTCTTGTGCCAAGATTTCTGTCGTCGTGCCATAGGTTTTTCAATATTTTGAAGTAATCGCTCGATTGGAACGACATTTGTTTGTAAAGTTTGAAATACGATTGGTTTGACACCAATTGCTTGCAAACGAGTAATAGGGATACAAATGACACCAATATAGCTAACCATACCTTTTGTTTAATTTGTTGGTGACATGAAAAGGCAAAAGTTTATTAATAATTAATTTTGTTGTGTAATACGAAATATAATTGAAAAAATCCAATTTCTCACCCATTTATCAAACAGATGTACAAACGATAGTAAAGTCTTGTCTTCGATGAGTATATTTGTGGTCAAAATATTCAATTGATATAATTGCGAGAAAACTATGTTATTGTAATCATTGGATTCACTCATATATATGAAATATGGCGGCAGTGTTAGCACGTCCTCCTAGGCTCAGAGATAAGGACAAACTTATACTACTGTGTAATATATTATATAAAAATAATTATGAATTGTTATACAAGTTTAAATGATCTACTACATTTCTATAACTTACGGATATATCAGTAACTTTATCTTCTACCGACGGCTTAATAAATATTTTTAAATGCAATTTACACATTATGTATTTAACCAAAGGGAATAGGATACCACTTTCCATGGGCTTATAAAAGTTATTTTAAATAAATTATAAATATATAATTCAATAATGATCGCACAGAATATTCTTGATATACATACCATTCCGCCTAAGAAAGCCGGGAGTCGCATAATGATCGTAAGGTTGCCATCGATTCTGTCATAATCGGTATTTATTGGCATAATATATGAACAATTGTACCATTGATTGAAGTGGAAATATATAGCCCCGGTCAGTTTATATACAAAATTGTCTATATCATCAATTTCTTTAAACATTTTGCTGTTTCTTTTTTAACACAAATAAATACTAAAATGCAAATTTCATAATAGGTAAATGGCCTTAGAAATTACCTCGATATATTGATAATTTAATTTCAATAAAACACGTAATTCGACACATGTTTTACGAAAATAATGAAAATTACACATAATTTCATGAGTTATTTATCTTAATTATTATTACAAATATGGTTAAGTTAGTTACAAATACAATAAATACAATATTTTTATAAATAAATAATGAAAGTTATAATTTGTTATATTTATTAAAATAACTATTAAGTAATATTAAAATGTATTTAACTTAAAACATTTAGGCAAGGACTATTGTATACAATAAACTGAATATAATACTCTAGTTACTAGTATCTACTGTATATAACATTTGGATAAATTGTAATAAAAATAAATAAAGTACTAAGTTTAATTTAATTGCTTTGGAAATTAACCAAATTTATTTAGCATAACTACTAGTATATTTTATTGACAAATAATATAATTATCTAAATTATAACTCTGGTAACTGTTTATAAATGTATGTTACGAATATTCTGTTGTAATAAATAATTGCAGTGAAAATCTAATTTTGATTAGATTTTCAGAAATTTATTAAATAATTACCATCTGAAAGGTTATCAACTTATTTATAATGATTTGCACTAAAATTATTATACTTATTATACTATATCTTATTATTAAATCCGTGTATTATTCATATTCAAAAGCAATTATAGAATTTTAATATTTTATTATTTATGGATATAAAATGCCCTTATAATTTATGTTATATAACTTGTCTCTAGTCCGGTACATAATACTTGTAGATTATACAAATAATACTGGTACATTAAAATTTTATAAATATAATAATTTTATAAGTAGTTGGGTATCAATAATAATTTTAAATTATACTAAATAACACTAAATTTGTCAACAACTTCACCATGATACATGATGTATTTTGTATTATCAATTCTTATAAATAATAGTTTTTCTAACATATGATATTGTTTTTTAGTACCGGTATATAAATAACTTCAATATTTTATTGTTAACAGACTTATAACTTCGGACAAAATATCAATACGTTTTTGACTTAGATTTCTAAGGCACCAAAATTGAACTTTAAACTTGAGAACTTTGATAAAGAAGTTAAGCCAAGCTCATAGGATTATGTCCTTAATTTGATATATAAAAATATATAATTTTCATTTTATTCACAATTTAATAAATAACTTAATTTCAAACAAACTTAACCATATTCTGAAACAAATTAACTTAATTGTGAAGACAATTAACTAAATTATGATCGAAATTACCTTGATTGTTGTTAAAATTAACTATACTCTGAACCAAATTAACTTAATTGTGACCCTAATTAATCTAATTGTGAATGAAATCAACTAAATTGTGATCAAAATTACCTTAATTATTGTCAAAATTAACTAGATTAGAACCAAATAAACTTAATTGTGATAAAAATTAACGTAATTTTGTACAAAATTATAACTAACTTAAATAATTAGCTTAATCAAGAACTAAATTATAGTAATTAAATACGCTAAATAAAAAATATTTACTTAAATTTGGCATATTTGGGGATTATAATTATTTAAATATGAACATCATTAACAATAATATTAACTTTTTGTTCATAAAAATTTACATTGCAATAAGGGCTAAAATATCCCCGGTGATTAACCCAACATCTTTATTTAAATATTTAATTTCAAACTCCAGTTTTGTTAACTTTGAAATCCATGTATTACGTCCATTGAAAAAGACTGATATTTTGTCCGAAGTTATAAGTCTGTTAACAATAGTAATTTGTTATATATTTTGTGCAATACTTGTAAATATTGTGATATAAAAATGGTTAAAACGGAAGCCAATGAATAACAGTAGTTACAAAGGAAATGTACCTGCTTAAACATGGAATTATTATGTACATTAATTTTTGTAATTTTATATGAATCAAATTTGATTTAACATGGTTTTGTGTAATTAATGTATGCTACGGTATAATCATTTACTTGTAATAAATTTAACATATTTATTTCCATATTTAATAAGTTTTATGAATTATTTATTTTTTAACACAATTTTTCAAAAATAACGGCAAAAATAGAGAGAATATATGCTGTGAACAGAATGGGAAACCAATTGCGGAGACAATCATCAACTGTTATCACCTGAAGCTTATCCATGTGTACGGTATGTACGGTATGATTGACTTTGTACTGTTCCAACACATACCGACCCCTCATCTCTCGAATCAACTCAAGCAAAGCCAGCGTACGGATAGGTAGTCCGGCTCTCGTCGCTCTCAATGCGCTGTTAATTAAACAAAATAAAAATAATTCATTAATAAAAGTGAGTATCACTATAATTATCATCAAAAATACTCACAAATCTGTTATCCTTTGGCAAAAGGGATGTCGTTTCGACATACTGACTACCAAAAAGCTCATGGCATAGCTGTTCCCTACTGTCAGAGGGTAGTGTTGGCACTGATCCAGGAGGTTATCGGTGGTGAATGAGCTGACGAGTAATACTTTACGACCCATTGCTATGTCCTCACATAATCTGCTCAGTTTGCGATAATCCCTTTCCAATGCCGTCCCAACATAGTTGACCCTGTCCATTTCATTCAATTTGTCGATAACATTTGGCATAAACTGTTGATACTTGACCATATCCCTCATCTGAATGACAATCATGAAGTCGGTCTCATTGTCCACCACTTGATCTATGTCTGTAATCATTGGTTTTATCTGACGGTCAAAGTATGCGCTGAGCATAGACTGGGAGAAACAGTGCGCCAGTATAGTGGCCATCAGTATCCATATTGTGGTCATAATTATCACTGAGACTCTTGTTCCGCGATTTCTGGTGTTTTTCGAGAAATTCTCAAATACTTTGAAGTAATCGCTCGATTGGGACAACAGTTGACACAACATTTGTTTGTAAAGTTTCAAATACGATATGTTTGTCACCAATTGCTTCCATACTACTAATTGGCACACAAATGACACCATTATAGTCAACCATACCTTTTGTATTATAGGTGGTGACATGAAAATGAAAAAGTTTATTAATAATTAATTTTGTTATGTAATGAGAGAAATAATTGAAAAAATCCAATTTCTCACCCATTTATCAAACAGATGTACAAACGATAGCAGAGACTTGTCTTCGATGAGTATATTTGTGGTCAAAATATCCATTTGATATAATTGCGAGAAAACTATGTTATTGTAATCATTGGATTCACTCATATATATGAAATATGGCGGCAGTGTTAGCACGTCCTCCTGGGCTTATAGATAAATACTTAATCTATTATATAATATACAGTATTATACTATATAAGAATAGTTATGAATTGTTATACAAGTTTAAATGATCTACTACATTTCTAGGACTTACGGCTATATCAGTGACTTTAGCTGCAGTCGACGGCTTAATAAATATTTTTAAATGCAATTTACACATTATGTATTTAACCAAAGGGAATAGGATACCGCTTTCCATAGGCTTATAAAAGTATTTGAAAATAAATAATAAAATAT
>CAJPVJ010000899.1:0-19606 GCA_905397405.1 Oppiella nova
TCTCTCTCTCTCTCTCTCTCTCTCTCGACTACTGTCCCTAATAGTAATCCCTTTCCCATACAGAATCAAACCGAAGTGAAGGCATACCTACCCCCTAGTGTGCGCTGGTATGAAGTGAAACCCCACCTAAAACTAGCGCCACAAACAGGACACATGACTATACCGGACTCCCAGCCCAACGGCCCACCGCCCATACACTTTAGGGACCACAACATCATACCGATGGTCACCGACAGTCAACTCATATCCACTTCCCAGGACTCTATCAATGTCCTGGATTTAGTAGCCCTTCCCTGTCATCATATGGAGGCCTCCGGTGAGCTGTATTGGGACGATGGGGAAAGCATAGACACCATTGAGGCTAAGAAATTCAACCTGTACCATTTTGAAATGGCCAGTAATTGTAGCATGGTGATCAGCGTTGAGCAAAGTGGCTATAGTGGTAAAGCGCACCCGGAGTTGGGCAAATTGATCGTGGTGAATACGGTTAAGTCGGCCAACCCTATTAAGGCTAGCCTGGATGGTAAGGAGGTGTCGGCCAGCCAGGTCAATGGCAATACTGAGATAATCCTAGGTATTACCCTAGGTGATAAGTTAGGTCAAAAGTATGTGGTTGAGTGGGCCGATAGTGTGACTAAGAAATGTGACTTGCAGTAATATTTAATATTTTGAAAAAATGTCAATAAAAACTAAGCAATTATTTTTTTTCACTAGTTTATTTATTTTCTAATACAATTTGTAGAACTATTTGTAAACATAATATTAATAATAATTATTAAATAAATTTAAATATTAATTTCTCCGGGCATATTATTAGTAGATTTATATTTAAGGGTATACAATTAGATGTTGTGTCATTGTCAAATAATATTGTGCATTTATATTTATATTAAAATATTATTATAAGTGATGATTTTAATGAAAATATACTGTAGCACATAACAGTAGTACATAACATAAGTCACATATTTAGTGTTATATTATAAATAATAATAATAATTGTTATTATTCATAATAGATAATAAGTCTGAACTAAGTTCTGTCAGTAACCTTTACCTGGATTATATTGATTAACACTAAATCAATTAAGATTCACGGACAAATATTAGTTTCCAAGACAATATAATATAATAGTAAATGTATCTTGTTGTTTACATTAATATAAATAATTTTAATCTCATATAGTTATTTGAACATTATTTCAATTTATCATGGTTACGAAGTAATTTGCATAAGGTTAATGATTATAGTACGAGAAATAATAACTATTAATTTTTTTAAAAATAACAAATTTTATTGTATTTATCAAATTTATTGTATATTATTCATAAAATATATTAAAAATTATCAATATTTTACTTTAATTACAAAATACAATGCTAATAATCTATAAGGATATAAATTATTTATGATGGATACAAAATATTAATAATTAAGAATAAATTAATAACTTATAATAATTAAGTTATGTGAGTTGACTTGAAATATTTGTAAACATAATAATTAATAAAATAATATACCAGTATTATTATGATGAGTTATACATTTTAATAGAAATACTGTACTATTAAATATAACTTATGTGGGTCCACTATGCAAACTTTTTTAAAATTAATTATAATGTTTACAATATAAACATTCTGTTTGGCGTACCCATACATAAATTATAATAAATTATTAGCTTTTTTAAAAAAATGCTTGCACTTTTCATTAACTTTAAAGTATAAATAGTAATGTTTTAAATGATATTTTTAAGTATTTCTAATCAACATCAATTAAAAATATATTTTGACCAAATAAAATAATTATTACAAACAAATGAGATGTCAATGTGGACGACAATAAGTTTAATATTTATTAGTTTGAGTAAGTATCTATTATAATACAATATTTATATATAATATTATGATCATGATTTATGAGTAATGATAATTTTGTCAATAATCTCGGGATGAGCAAGTTTCAAATTAATTCTAATTATTATTTAACATAATTATGATATTTATTAATTTGTATCTAGTTAAATTGTTTGTTTTTAATATTATGATGAGGTATGGTTTAAATTGCAGATTACGGGACCAGTAATAGCATTGGTATAACAAACTTCAAGCAACTTGCTGACAAGGTTCAGAAAAACAATTTCGTGGCCACGCCCACCACCACCACTGTCCCGATCATTAAACCAAAAAAGCACTGTCCCTCAGATGTGAACAATGCCGATTTCGATAAATGCAATTTACAACTTGACTGCGTGTGCCCTAGACACGCCTGGTATCCCCGGCCCCCCATTAAATTACTTTGCCTCAGCGCCATGACCAATGTGCCGATCGTGATGCCAACCAACCTAACAATAACAATGCCCGTGGACTTCGCCGATAGGGTTAGAGAAATGTGTGAAAGGTTAACGGATCGGTGTGCAAATATTGCCTCACACGTGGGCCGGGTATGCGAGTGGGTTTACGCGAGTCCTATTAATGTTAGCTAACCTCGATTATGAACATACTGTTCGTATGAACATATGGAGAATTTTTAGTTATTTGCTTAATAAACATTAATTTTGCATAGACAAATTCGTTGTTTTTAATTCATTATGGTTAATTAATTAATTTATGAGTGTAGTGTTGAGTGTATACTATTATTCATGGAGCTAGCTTAATTTTCAACGTCATAAACGCTATTGTTATTGAGTTAAATCACTTTTAAGTGTTTTAGTAATTAAATGTTTTAAGTAAACTAAACTTCTTATGTGGTTATGTGGTTAATATTTAGTATTTTGAAAAATATCAATAAAATCAAGAAATTATTATTGGCAATAATTTATTTCATTTTCCACTACATTAAATGTGACTAGTGATATTTTTAAACATAATTATAATTATTAAATAAAAAGTGTAATTATTACATATTGTATAATAATACTTTATTCATATATTAGTTTGCAGTAATATAATATTTTTATGATTAATTCTATTACAAAGAAATTTTATCAAAATACATACAATTAATAAAGTAAAATTATTTAAGTAAGGTTAATACTAATACTTTAAGAACAATATAACAATTAATTTATCCGGGCATACTTTCTACGGGCATTTTAGTATTATAATTATTTTTTAATAGCATACATACGTTATGTCATTTTAAAAGTTATTGTACATTTATCTTTAAATTATAATATTAGTAGGATAAGTTATTACTATACTAAAAATATAGTACATAACATAAGTCACATTAATATTGGTATATTATAAATAACATAACGTAATAATAATTATTATGAAATATTAATAACATATTCATAAACAATAATAAAAATTATTATTCATACATGCATGTAATATATAATGAGTTTGACCTTAGTTCTGTTAGTAACCTTTACCTGGATAATATTGATTAACATTAAGTCTATTAAGATTCAAGACTTTATTTTCCTACATAATACAATATATTAGTAAATTTATTTTGTTGTTTACATCAATATAAATAATTACTTAATTTTCAGTTTAATCTCATATAGTTATTTAAACATTATTATACAATTGTGTTTATATCACCTGTGAACATTTAAAAAAATATGAAATTCACATTAGATATTTTATATAAAATTATATGTCGTATAATATGTTTAATGGGATGTATGTATCAAACGTATAAAATAAGTGATTTATACTTTGCATACCAGACCACTACTAATGTTAAGTATGAATCGGAGTCCGGCTTATCATTACCAGCTATTACTATATGTGTGGACAAAGTCACTATTATATCACCACATATGCTGAATAAATATAACATTAGCTCAAAAATACATAAATTTAACGCAAATTTTATACACAAACAAAAAATAGCATTGCTTCACAACATGTCAATCAGAGAGCAAGCTCAAAGTTTATTAACTGATCATGACCTATTTGAATGCACTATTGTCGAAAATGAGCGAGATATTAAAAAATGTGAAACTATTATTGAGTATCGACAATCTTTCAATAATGAAAAATGTTGCTGGACACTGTTTTCGCAATTACGTGATGAATCATCAGGGTGGTATGCGGTTAAAAACTTGAAGTCAACAATTCGCCTAAAATTTAACAATAATAAAAGTAACAAGTTTTTCAAAATTCATCCAAGATCAACCAGGTTATTCAGTTTAAATTATGCTGAATACGCGACTGTCTCTGATAGTTACGATATTACATTTTATAAAGTATCGTTTAACAACATGTATAAATATGGGGTTGATGATTGCAAATTTTTTTACACCAAGTCCTATTGCATTGACAACTGCATGACTAACATTCATCATGATAACAAGGGGTATCCGGAACATCTGTTATGCTATAACCTTAATACAACTTCAAAATTTAATAATAATACGAATATGCTAGCTTATAAAACTGAATGCGAAACTAAATGCAGTAAATTGGTTGATTGTATTCAAGAATTTTATCAATTTGAAGCTAAAGAAAATAACGATGATCATAAATATATCACAATCAAACATAGCGTTGAGCCCGATATCTATTACGAAAGTAACTTTAAAATGACCATGGAGGAATATCTATGTCTAGTGGCCAGCGTATTGAGTGTATGGTTTGGATTCTCAATTATTTTATTTACCGATTTTATAAGCACCTTGGTTATGAAATTAAATGCCTACAAACAAATTAATTTAAATGTAAATATACATTCTAAACAAGTATTTAACACTCAAAATAATTTTATGCGTTATTATTAAGAAACTGTAATTTATTTTTTTATATAAATTCTTACATGTAACAATTTTGTTTTTTTTGTAATATATATTAATTCTACTTTTACTAATAATAATTACAAATAATTTTATTAAATATGCATTAATTTATTAGAGTAATTTGCATAAAGTTAATTATTATTGTATGAAAGATAATAACTATTAATTTGTTATAAATAACAAACTGTATTATATTTATCATAATATTTTATTTGAATTTTATATTAAATTAATATATCAATACTTTTTCTGGACATATTTTTTAAGGGCATATTAGTAATATATATATTTTTAAAGGCCTACAATTATGTGCCATGTTATTGTGACTATTGTAAATGTAATTATTGTATATTATTTATAAAATATATTAACAATTTTCAATATTTTACTTTAATTACAAAACACAATGTTAATAATCTATAATGATATAAATTATTTATCAAGTATACAAAATAATAATAAAATAAATAATATATTCATGTGTTTAAGGGCATATGAATAATTAAGAATATATTATATCATTATTGTTGCAATAGTTGACTAGAAATAATTGAAAACATAATAATAAATAAAATAATATATTTTAATAATAAGGTACACATTTTAATGGAAATATAGATAACATATGTCAATGTGCTAAAGATATCTTATAAATAACATAACATAATAATTATTATTAAATACATTAACGAATATTAATAAAATATTCATAAATGGTAATAATAGTACTTATTCATAATAGATAACATAAAATTTCGTAACAATATTTAATGTTGTATGTCTCAATAAAAATAATTATTTAATTTTCAGTTGAACTTCATACAGTTATTTAAACATTGCTTTGTAAATGTGTTTATACCAAGTATGACCTTTTAAAAAACTTTTTAAAAATATGAAAATTAAATTAGATATTTTATATAAAATAATATTTCGTATACTGTATCTAATGGGATGTATGTATCAAACGTATAAAATCAGTGAACTATACTTTGGATACCAAACCACTACTAATATTAAGTATGAATCGGAGTCTGGTTTATCATTACCAGCTATTTCTATATGTGTGCACAAAGTCAATATTATATCACAAAATATACTGGATAAATATAACATACACTCAGGATTACATAATGAATATGATTTAAAAGTAGCATTACTTCAAAACATGTCAATTAAGGAGCAAGCTCAAAGTTTATTAACTGCTCATGAGCTATTTGGATGCACCATTGTCGAAAATGAGCGAGATATTAAAAAATGTGAATCGATTATTGAGTATCGACAATCGTTCGATAATGAAAAATGTTGCTGGTCATTATTTTCGCAATTACGTGACGAATCATCAAGGATGTACACTCTTAAAAGTTTGAAATCTATAATTCACCTAAAATTTAACAATTATGGATATAACAAATTTTTCAAAATTCATCCAAGGTCAACTAGGGTATTTAGTTCTAATTATGCTGAATTCGTGACTACCAATGATGGCTATGATATTACATTTTATAAACTATCGTTTAACAACATGTATAAATATCGGGTTGATAGTTGCAAATATGTTCAAACTAGGTCCTATTGTATAGATAGGTGCATGACTAATAATGATAATCATATTACCAAGGGGTATCCAGAAAACCTGTTATGCTATAAACTCAATATATCTTCAAAATTTACAAGCAATACGAATATGCTAGCTTATAAAACTGAGTGCGAAACTAAATGTAATAAACTGGTTGACTGTGTACAAGAATTTTATAAATTTAATTCTAAACAAAATAACGATGGTCATAAATATATTGCAATTAAACATAGCATCGAGCCCGATATCTATTACGAAAGTAACTTTAAAATGACCATGGAGGAATATTTATGTCTATTGGCAAGTGTATTGAGTGTATGGTTTGGATTTTCAATCATATTATTTACCGACTTTATGAACACCATGGCTGTAAAATTAAAACTGTTCAAGCAAACTAATTTAAATGTAACATTGCATTCTAAACAATTATTTAGCACTCGAAATAATTATTTACGTTATTCATAAGCAACTGTAAGATTAATGTAAATATTATCACTGATTAAAGTATTATAATTATTACAGTTACAGTATTTGTTTTACCCAAAATGATTATATTCAAAGTATACAAATTAATTAAAATAATTATTTTTAGATTACTATAATATCTCCTTTATTAATTAAAATATGTAATAATTATAATTATTTTTTGACATTCAATATTGATTAATAAATATTTATTGCATTTTTCAATACAAATCAATATTTATTTGAATATTATATTATATTCATACAACTATTGAGTCAATAATTATAATAATCATAAATATAATATAATATAATTACAATTTCTTCGGACATTTAATATTGATTAATTGATTCCTATTTTAATTAAATAATATTACTAAATGCAAACACAATATAATTATTTCAGGTAACAAACTTATTAACATTAAGTAAATACTATGTCTGTTTAGATTATTTGTTTCCACCAAAATGATTATATTACAAATAAGAAAATTAATTAAAATCTTGACATTCAATACTAGCTAACAACTATTTATTGTATTTTTTAACATAAATACATTATAGTGCAAGTACAGTAAATCATTTGTGTATTATATTTATACAACACTTTTGAATTTTAATCAATTTTATCAATTTTAATAATTTAAAAAATTCAAAACTATTTAAAAAAATATGGCTTTAAAAGTTAAATTGTTATATAAAATTATATGTCGTATGCTATGTTTAGCAGGGTGCGTTTATCAAACATATAAAATAAGTGCCATATACTTTTCATACCAAACCGCAACTAATGTTATGTACGAGTCGGAGGTCGGCCTATCACTACCGGCTATTACTATATGTATAAGTAAATTTGATATACTTTTATCCAAGCACAAATGGGTTAACATGACATTAATTCCCAGGAATTACACTGGAAAGAGAACCCCTATAAATTTGTCAAACTTTTTCAACATGCCAATAAACGAGCAAGTAAACCTTTTATCATTTGCAGATCAATTTGAGTGTAATGTAGTCACAAATGATCGGGATACAAGAAAATGCGAATCGATTATCGAACATCGAAACTCGATTGAAATTAACAATGTATGTTGGACACTATTTTCGCAGTTACACGATGAACCTGATGAAAATTATATAAATCAAAATGCTAAATTGATAATACGCCCCAAGTTAAATGATAAATGGGTATATGTGAATATTCACTCAAGGTCAAAAAGGATGTTCAGTTTCGACAAAAACGAGTTTAACCCGGTGTACGGCAACATCGAGATGATATTTAATAAGTTTTCGTTTAATAATGAGTACAAATATCAGCGAGGCAATTGTGAATTCACTCAATCCAAGTCGTACTGCTTTGATAGGTGCATGGGCAATTATAGCGGTGGTCATTATAAACACTATCCACGAAATTTTCTATGCTACAATATGACAAGTACTGCCAGATTTACGAACAATGTTAGCATGGTGACTTATCGGAGTTATTGCGAAAATAAGTGCAGTAAATTGGTGGACTGTACGCAAGAATATTACCGATATAGTAGCAAACGATATGACGATGGTCAAAAGTATCTTACAATTAAGCATAGCACTGAGCCAGATATTTATTACAAAACAAGTTTTAAAATGAGCATGGAGGAATATCTGTGTTTATTAGCTAGTATACTTAGTTTATGGTTTGGATTCTCTGTTATATTATTTACCAATATCATTGGCAAGGTATTTGCTTGTATTATGATAAATAAGCAAACAAATATACAAGTCAAAATACACTCTAATACACAATTTAACACTAATCCTAGTACACGTACTAAAAATGTTTTTATAAAATATCACTAATAACATGTTCTAATATTTATGATTATTGTAAATATACTGTATGTGCATTATAAATTTAAAAATTGATTTTAATTTTGTTATTTACAGTAGTAATATGTTGTGTTTAAAATGTAAAATTGTCTTATTATATTGAATAAATTAGATTAATTAAAATTTGCTTACATCTGAAATGATTATTATCATTTCGCAATCAATAATATAATATCACAAATATTAAAATGAACTATTTTATTTTACTTAAAAGAATAATATCTTGATTAATTTAAATATTTAATAAATATTATATAATTATCTTTAGCATTTAATATTGATTAATCGATTTGTATTTTAATTAAGAAAATATTATAAAATGCAATCATAATATAATTATTTCATATATCAAAATAAATAAACGCAATTAAATATTATCACTGATTAAATTATTATACAAATATACAAAATAATTAGAATCCTTGTTTTCAATTTATAGTAATATTTACTTTATTAATTAAAATATGTAATCAATATAATAATTTCTTACATTCACTACTGGTTTATAAATATATATTGTATTTAGTAGCAATACTATTTTTTAGTCCAAGTATATATAATTTATACCATTATTTATAATTAAATTTACACTATTAAAGAAGTCAATAATTTAAATAATTTTAAAACTACTTAAAAAATATGTCTTTTAATGTTAAATATTTATATGAAATAATATGTCGTATACTATGTCTAGTGGGATGTATGTATCAAACGTATAAAATAAGTGACATATACTTCTCATACCAGACCACTACTAATGTTAAGTACGAGTCGGAGTCCGGCCTATCACTACCGGCTATTACTATATGTTTGGATAAATTCAGTGTTATATCACCACATATACTGAATAAATATAACATAAGTTCAAAAATAACTAAATATAACAGCAATTTAAAACGCCTACAAATAATAGCATTGCTCCATAAAATGTCAATCAACGAGCAAGCTCAAAGCTTATTGACTGTTCATGAGGTATTTGAATGTACTATTGTCGAAAATGAACGAGATATTAAAAAATGTGACACTATTATTCAGTATCGACAATCGTATGATAAAGACAAATGCTGCTGGACACTGTTTTCGCAATTAAGTGATGATTCAACAGGGATGTATACGCTCAAAAACATGAAATCTACAATTCGCATAAAATTTAACAATTATGGGTATGGTAAATTTGTCAAAATTCACCCAAGATCAACTATGATATTTAGCGGTAATCATGCTGAATTTCTGATTACCTTTGATAGTTACGACATTACATATTATAAAGTATCGTTTAACAATAAGTATAAATATCGGCTTGACGATTGTAAATTTTTTCAAACAAAGTCTAATTGTATTAACAAATGCATGACTAAAAATAACCTTGATAAGAATGGGCATCCGGAAAACATGTTATGCTACAATTTCAATATAACGTCACGATTTACAAACAATACGAATATACTAGCTTATAAAAATAAGTGCGAAACTAAATGTAATAAGCTAGTTGATTGCGTACAAGAATTTTATAAATTTGATGCTAGACACAATAACTATGGTCATAAATATATTGTAATAAAACATAGCGTTGAGCCCGATATCTATTACGAAAGTAACTATAAAATGTCCATGGAGGAATACTTATGTTTAGTGGCAAGTATATTGAGTGTATGGTTTGGATTTTCGATAATTTTATTTACCGATTTTATTGGCACCATAGTTATAAAATTAAAAACTTTCAAGCAACCCAATTTAAATATAATAATACAAACTAATCAATTATTTACAAAAAACACTCGAAATCGTGTTATTATTAATAAACATTAATTAATTTAATTTACTTGAATTTTTGTAATAAAAAATATTGCTTGCAGTGATCTATAATTTGAAATTTCAACATTTTATTTTTAGAAATAATTTTATTATATAATATATAGAAAATATATTTAAAAATTATTATGTATCTCACAAAATTATTTCTAATTTTTTATTTTAAGCATTTAATAATGTATTTAAAATGCAAGATTAATTAGTTGTATTAAATAAACTTTGTTAGAAAGAAAAATTAGATTTGTGTACTTTAAAAATTAAATCATAAATTATTTATATTTTAAAATTCTCCAATATTAGTGTTATTACCTATTGTTTTATTATTGCAACTGGATTAATAATATTTAATAAAATGTTACCAAGCAACATAATTGAAATGGAAATTTAATTTTAAATAAATAAATAAAGCTGATATTTAAACTAGTTAGAATTTTATTTATTTATTATCGTAATAGCATCCTAGATAGATATAAAACTGAAGTAGTTTATTTCAATAAATAAATTTTTTTAAAAATTAATTATATTATTTAATAAATATAATTGTTTTGAAATTTAATATTAATATTTTTTTAATTAGCAATACAATTATTTCAGTTATGAAACTTAATAAAGTAAGTAAATAGTATGATTGGCTATATTATTATTATTATTATTATTATTATTATTTGCTATAGGCCAAAATAAATATACAGTTTTCCAATAATATAAATTAATTAAAATTAGTATTTTCATACTAATACTAACTAATTAACTAAACTAATTAATTAAAATATGTTACGAATATAATTATTTTTTGTATTCATTATTATTTAATAAATATTATTTATACTTTTTACATAGATAATTTTTAATGCAAATAGAAACAATTATTTTGATATTATATTTATCAAATAATTATACAGCACTTTTTAAGTTACAAATCATTATTTAAATATTATATTCATACAACTATTAAATTAACAATTTTAATATTTATAAATATAATATAATATAAATAAAAAATTAATATTGGTTAATTGAATTCTATTTTAATTAAATAATATTATAAATGCAAACACACTACAATAAAATATTAATTTTTTCAACCAAAATGATCATATTACAAATAAGCAATTTAATTAAAATCTTGACATTCAATATTAGCTAATAAATATTTATTGTACTTTTTAGCATAAACATCTTTTAGTGCAAAAACAGACAATTATTTGGATATTATATTTATACAACTATAACACTTTTGAAGTCATCAATTGTAATAATTTGGAAACTACTTTTAAAATATGGCTTTTAATGTTAAATTATTATATAAAATAATATGTCTTACGCTATGTTTAGCTGGTTGTGTGTATCAAACTTAATAAGATAAGTCACATATACTTCTCATACCAGACCACTACTAATGTTAAGTACGAGTCGGAGGTGGGCCTATCACTACCGGCTATTACTATATGCATCGGTAAGTACGATTTTTTAAATAGATCAAATATGGGCTACGGCAACGTGCAATATAGTCTCACGAATGCCACTGGAATGATAGCGCCTATAGATTACCCAGACTTTTACAACATGTCAATAGTTGAGCAAGATAAAATTTTCTGGCTTAAAGATGTTCAATTTGAATGCAATATAGTCAGTAATGACCGAGACATGAGAAAATGTGAATTGATTAGCAAATACCGAAAATCAATTGGTAGCGACAATGTATGTTGGACATTATTTTCGCAGTTAAATGATGAGCCTGATAGAAATTATATGTATCACAATGCTAAATCGACAATTCGTTTGAAGTATAAAAGTTTAACGTCAATTGTGAATATTCACTCAAGATCAAAAAGGGTGTTTAATTTTGACCAATTAGAATTTAGCTATGTGTACGGCAACATGGAGGTGACATTTAATAAGTTTTCGTTTAATAACGTTTACAAATATCAGCAAGACGATTGTGAATTTTATCGATCAAAATCGTACTGCCTTGATAGGTGCATGGGCAATTATAGCGGTGGTGATTATAATCAATATCCACGAAATTTCTTATGCTACAATATGACAAGTACCGCGAGATTTATATGGAACGCCAGCATGGTAAAGTATCGAAGTTACTGCGAAAATAAGTGCGGTAAATTGGTGGACTGTATGCAAGAGTATTATCGATTTAATAGCAGGCAATATGACGATGGTGAAAAATATCTCGTAATTAAGCACAGCGTGGAGCCCGATATTTATTACGAAACAAATGTTAAAATGTCAATGGAAGAATATCTGTGTTTAGTAGCTAGTTTACTTAGCATATGGTTTGGGTTCTCGGTCATAGTATTTACCAAAACCATTGGCGAAGTGCTTGCTAATATTATGATAAAGAAGCCTGCAAATTTAAATGTCAAAATTCAGTCTCATACACAATTATTTAATACTAATACTAGTACACGTACTAATAATGTTTTTATAAAATACCATTAAAAAATATTATAGAAATTATAGTTATATATTCAATTAAATTACCAAATGTTAACAAATTTAAATTTAAAAATATTACTTATTTAATACATTACTTCATATAAGTTATGCTCATTTGTACGAAAGTTTTCTATAGTTACCCTGATCGCATACATATATTTACTAGTAGGTGCTCTCAAAGATTTCATCCTGGTATTCATTGCTGATAATATATTAAAATATTTATAATTTAATTCAAAATAAATGTAGCTAGCCACCAATGTCCATCCTGATAGTTAAAACTCGGTGATTGCTGCATGATGGTGAAATAATATTGTAGCATTATGAAACTTGAATATGTTATCCAATATATCATTGCTAAATGTCCATAGTAAATGTATAGTAAAAATATAATATGTCACGTGAGTAAGTATGAGAAATTTTCCCACTATGTTCCCACCGGGAATATTGTACTTTTTGTAGTAGTCGTTCAATTCGGCGTTTATTTCAAATATGACTTTTGACTTGGATTTGAACTGAAGGTATGACACGAGTAGTGATGCGAAGTATATCTCACATAATATTTTTATAAATACGTCCCAATATGTGTCCAGGATCAGATCAAAAGTAAATATAATGCTCAACGTAAGTCCGGCAAATGTGGTGGATGCGATTCCCGTGAATATAAAACATATAGTTTTAAGTAAATTATTATTATATTGATTACAATTGTATATTCCGTACGGTATGAACATGTAGTCAAACATGTTGTGAGATATTTGAGTATAGTATATTTAGTTTGGTAATTAGTAACTATGTTCAAAATTACGTTTAGCAGTATTTGTTATTGATATACACGTAATGTTTGAGATTTACATTTAATTAGTGTTTGTTTGTCAAACAGTTTCTATAAATTGTTTACAAAACACTGAAAGCTTTTACTGTATAAGCAAAAGGTTTTCATATAAATTATATGGTAACATGATTCATGATCAAATTAATTATTTAATACAATTACATGATGTAATATTGGTGTATTTTATAAACTGAGTTATAAAGTATGACAAAATACTGCACTTACTATATATATGGGATACAACATAAATTGAATACAGCTTATACACAGTGAATAATACTACCGTTACATACATTTTATATTGACTTAAATGTAAATGAGCTTAAATGTTAATAAGATTATAGACTAAATATATCTTAGGAGAAACACATTATAGTGCACAAAAATTATTTGAGGGTTAAAGTAAAATATTTTTGAAAGTTTTTAATTAAATTATTGTACGATTTAACAATATCTTTTATCAGATTAAAAAGCTTTAGACGCTTTAATAATACATTTATAAATAATTATTTACTTAGTACAATATTTTCACCAGTACATTTCCAACTAGTAAGAATAAATAAAATATTTTGTTTTACAATAGATTTAGTATATATTATAAAGTGTGTTAACACAAAGTACGTAAAATATACAAAAGAGATTATAGTTAGCATAACAAATAAAATATGATTATTAGCAATAAAGTAATTACAGGCAAATAATATGTGTAAGATATTTACAATAACAGCAATTGACATTATGAATATTTTAAATTTATAAATTACGTTATATAGTACTTGCTCATTTACGTTAAAACTTTTGTAAACACAACTAATTTCAAACATGTATTCAATTGTAGGCTTTTTTAAACATTTCATTTTCGTTTCCATTACCTTGAGTATATTTAGATATTTGTCGTAAACATAAAAATATACATAATTTATGAACAATACCAAACCGGTTATATAAAATACGGATATTATAGCGTGGTGGGAAAATATAACATACATTGAATAACTGGTAAAATAAATTTTAAGATTGTCACCATATATTGTTATATATAAAGTAATTAAATATGTAATTATATGTGTTATTAAATACAATTGCTCCGGTAGTTTATTTTCCATAATTTTATATTTTTTATAATAGTCATTAAGTTCATTATTAATTTCCCACAATAATTTCACATTGATCTTGATTAAAATGTAAGTGACAAATAATAAAATAATTAAAAGTAAGGCAATAATCTTTAAAAATATTGTTGAATATGGATCATGAATATCAAGCACAAATAAAGTGGTAATAAGTAGTCCAATTAATGTGGTAATTATAAAACCGGACACAATATTATTTGCCGTTTTGTTGTAATATTTACTATATTCACAGTTTATACCGTACGGAATCATAATGTATTCAAACATTATGTAAATTATTAGTTATTATTAATAATTTATTAAATTTAAAGTTAAAATTGTTTTATTTATATTAGTTAATATTTACTGTTATACTTTAAATGAAAATATGTTCACTGCTACAATATTTTAAAATCATACACCTGAACAAATACTTTTAAGAGTTTAGGCATAATCTGATTAATATTTTATAATGTTACATATTATATTGCATTTCTGTTGAAATATTAAGCATTAAAAATAACAAAATTAAAATTAAAATTTTTATGAAAATACTAGTTTTATGAGATAAAAATTTGCTTAATAATATGTTGCTGCAATGTATTTTTTGTTTGTTTAAGTATTATAAAGCAATTCCCATGATAGAAAATTTATAAATAAATTTGAATAAAAAATTAAAATCGATGAGAATTATAAAAATTATTTCGTAAAAATAAATATCATAGGTATATGTATACTATATAAATAAACAAATAATAAGCTAATAATTTTTAAAAATAATTTTAGATATGGATAGCCAATATTGTGGTAATAAGTAGTCCAATAAATGTGGTGATTATAAAACCGGACACAATATTATTTGCCGTTTTGTTGTAATATTTATTATATTCACAGTTATAACATACGGAATCATAATATATTCAAACATTATGTAAATTATTAGTTATAATTAATAAATTATTAAATATAAAGTTAAAATTGTTTTATTTATATTAGTGGTCATTTAATATTATAATTTATATTTAAAATATTTTCACTGTTACGATAAGACAATATTTCAAAATCATACACTTTTATGCGTTTATGAGTTGGCTATACATTTCATTAATGTTTTACAATAATATAAATCTAAATTATATTTGTCTTGAAATATCAAGTATTAAATATGAAAATTTGAAAATACTTATTTTATGAGATACAAGATTTAATTATAATAGGATGCTATTAAATGTATTTTTATTAAGGTATTATAAAACAAATCCCATTATAAATATGTTATTAATAAACTTGAAAAACAAATTACAATCAATCAATGGATATTAACTATTTCGTAAAATTAAATATCATATTTCAATCTATAATAATATATATATATATCCTGCAATTTTAAAAATTAAAAATATTTATTAAACTTGAATAGGTTATTCAGTATGTTATTGCTAAATGTTCAATATAAAGTGAAAATGTTATATTTTACGTAAGTAAGTATGGGTAATATTCCCGATATGTTCCCACCGGGAATATTGTACTTTATGTAGCAGTCGTTTAATTCAGCGTTTATTTCAAATATGACTTTTGACTTGCATTTGAACTGAAGGTATGATACGAATAGTGATGTGAAGTATATTTCATATAATATTTTTTTACGTATGTCTCAATAAATCAAAAGTAAATATTACAATATTATGTTTAAGATATGTGGTGTATGCGAGTCGCGTAAATATAAAACATACAATTTTAAGTAAATTATTATCATATTTATTAGGAATATATATTCCGTACGGTATGAACATGTAGTAAAACATTTTATAAGATATCTTAATATTAGAATAGTATATTTAGCTTGGTAATTTGTAACTATGTTCAAAAATTATGTTTAATTGAATAAGTTATTGAATAACACTTGAGTTTAAGAATCAAGTTTAAATAAAGTTTGCTTGACAAATATTTTCAATAAAATGTTTACAATACACTGAATAGAAAACAATTAATGTATAATAATAGGTCTCCTTAGAAATTCTATGGTATCATTATTTGAGATCCATGTACATGATCTTGATCATGATCATGATATGAGTCAATAAAAACAGAAAATGTTTTTGGACCTAATACGAAAACATTGAAAAGTACTATAAATACCGTAGACTTAATAATAATCTTTATTATTGTAGATATAGTTCATTGCAAAACATTTGTATTAGGATTTTCAATTGTCTGGTTTTGTCAGGTACATATAATATTAAAGTATTTACAAGTAAGTTATAAAGTATGACAACACTTACTACTTGTATATCGGGAACAACATAAATTGAATACACTTATATAATATTACCTTACACACATTTTATACAGTACTGTACATTTGTTTAAATGCTAAAAAGGTTACAGAGTAAATATAAAATATTTTTGGAAGTTTTTGATTACATAATGTAAATTGTAAATTATTTTACGATTTTACAATATTAATTATTTATTTTTAAAATTTTAGACACAATAATATTACAATATTTAGTTCACTGTTGAACTACATACTTAACATTTATATTGAACTATAACTTATTTGTTAGCATGTCAAGTTTGGGTAAAATAAATTAAAATTTACTTTTATTTACCATTCATGTGAAGCAAACAATACAAATAGTAATCTCATACCATATGCTGAACAAAAGAATTTGTTTTACTGTATGTCTAAGAATGAAATGAGACTCATTTTGTCGCTATTAATGTGTTTTCAAATTCAGATGTGGTTTTGTATTACAGAATATAATCCGCAATATTCTCTAATATTCTTTCGTAACTTTTCCATTAATTATTTAATACTATTCTTATGAGATCTCTATGGGATTATGTTTATTATAATAATCATAGAAAGTTATTTTTATGTTAAGTAATATGATGTAATATTACCAAATTAATTATTATTATGTATGAGGGTAGTTTGAATACTGTTCCTAAAATTCTTGCTTAATTATTGATAGAAAATGAAATAACTTTAAAAATATAATTACAAATAATTATTTATTTAATACAATATCTTCACATGTACTTTTCCAGCTATGAAGAATAAATAAAATCACCTTGTTAGCAATATAGTAATTACAGGTAAACAATAAGTGTATTATATTCGAAATAACAGCAATCGACATTATGTATATTTAAATTTATAAATTTCCATATATAGTACTTGCTCATTTACGATAATACTTTTGTATACACAACTAATTTCATAAATGCATTGAATTATAGGCTTCTTTAAACATTTCATTTTTGTTTCCATTACATTGAATATATTTAGGTATTTGTCGTAAACATAAAAATATACTTAATTTATGAACAATACCAAACCAGGTATGTAAAATTTCAAGACTGTCACCAAATATTGTTATATACGGGAACTGGCAAATTGACCTAAAAACCAATTGACCTAAGGTCGTGATGCCGTTAAAAGTAAGTCACTTAAGCGCATAAATGACACGTTTTTATTCTCCGGGATATAACACACACACCAACAGTCACTTATAAAAGCGAAAAGTGCTTCAAATGATAGACAATTTTGATATAAACCAAAATGTAGCTACAGTTTAGACGCGGTTCACGCATTTTAATTATGCACTTTATATACATTATTTGTTTTGTAAAATTAATTTCACATAGATCTTCGTATATGGAAATAAGATGATTTAGACTGGTATATTTACTTGCAAAAAGTAAATAGGTATATGTTAGTTAAGATGCGAGTAATATTAAATGTGTTTGCCCGCAATTTATTTTGAACTACATTTAATGTAAAACACTGAATCAAATATATTCACTTTCAAAAAATTTGTAGTTTTATTTTCAACTCAAGATTCAGTTATAAATGTCAGCCAGTATAAGAAACCTTAGTTTTATTTGTATTGAAAAATGTGGCGATAATGTCACACAAAATATTTGTTACATTATAATATAACATGATAAAAGTGATAAGATTTTTAAGGTTTATTTTATGAGATGTAAGTGGTGCCTATATCATCCAGGAACATATCAATGAGATTACTACTAAACTATTTATTTGGCACAATTATATAACATAAAATTTNATTTTTAAGGTTTATTTTATGAGATGTAAGTGGTGCCTATATCATCCAGGAACATATCAATGAGATTACTACTAAACTATTTATTTGGCACAATTATATAACATAAAATTTATATTTTTATTCATAAATATAGTTTTAATCTCATTTACAATCCAATATCCGATTAAAATAAATCTATTGATTACATAGAGTACAGTACGAAAAAATTTCATATAATTTTTAATTAAATCTAAATGTAAGTGACGTTTAGATATTACTTATAATGAGAAAATTGAACCAAAAAACGCCTCAAAGGGAACATTTTTTTCAATTTATTTTTACAGTCGCTCCGGAATATTAATATTATTCCTCTCATTAGTGCCGGAATTTAATTCAATTATAAAGTGATTTCACAATTTATAACATACAGTATCTCTAGTTTGGTATATTAAGGCAAAATATTTGTTTGCAAGTTTGCATATTTGTTAGTAAAGATTTATATATTATTATTTAAAAAGATTTTTTAAAGTGTACAAATAATAAAATATTTTTTAAAAATAAAATATACAATATAAAGTAAAATAATTTAATATTTTCCTTAGTTAAATTAATTAAATAGAAATGTGTCCGACGGGTAAAATTGATGCCCGGATTAATCCATTTAAAGTTAAACTC